>NW_010590000.1:73408-119594 GCF_000705375.1 Tinamus guttatus
AAAAAAAAAAAAAAAAAAAAAAAACAAAGAAGAAGAAGTTCAATTGGCACAGCACCGTACAAAGCAGCAGAAGGCAAAACCACCATCATTTGTTCACTCTGCTTAGTCTACGCTCACCTTGGGGAAGAACGCACACATACACACACGAAGTAAAAAAGGAGTAACGAAGGAATTAGAACTTACCTTTTGTCTGTAACCTCCAGTGAAGAACCTGAGCCTCTGAACAAACTTTGATGTTAGAAAACATCAAAAATACAAAATTGATAAAACTAGCATTTACAATATCAACATAGCAATAAGAAATATTTATATCATAAAGCTATCCTCCTAAAAATAAAAGATACACGAGTGCAGAATTGGTATTCACTACTCAGCTTTATCTTTACAGTTTTTATTTTGTTGATGGCTAACAACAACAACAACAACAACAACAAAGGAAACAAACAAACAAAAACTTAAGCACAACATATGTAAAGCTAGGGGAAGACTTTAAAGGCTCCCTAGTGGAGGAATAAGGAAAAACAAAAAAGGTTGGCCAGAAATGAAAGGAATAATGCTGATTGCTTGATGGATAAAAGGATTTTTTGAGGCCAACCATGAGAGGTTAACAAGGAACACCTGTTGAGATGTAAGCAGCACCTGGGAAGGTGGTAAAGGTATAGAGGGGGAGTATATAAGGATCTGGGAAGACTGTGGAAGATGATGAGGGAAAGATCCTGGGTGGAAAAGCTTGCCCTGGCCTTCTTCTTTCCCAAGGTCTGGCCTCTGCTTCTCACAGGAGATTTTTATGACTCTACAGATCCATCTCCAATACAACCTGCTGGCAATTCTCCTCCTGATGCAGGCCAGGATCCCATTGGTCTCATTGGCCACAACTCATGGTTAACTTGTTAACCAGGACTCCCTCCCCACAGAGCTGCTTTCCAGCAGGTCAACCCCCTAAGAGGGTGTTATCCCTCACCAGGTGCAGGACCTTGCACTTGTCAGAGTTACCCTGGTGTCAAATTACTGAAGGGGATTTAAGAGGTTCAAGCACAATGTTAAGGAGGCAAGAACAAATCAGAAAGGATTCACAACAGCTCTGAATAACAATTTTTCCTCCTCATTGGAGGAAGATATAGTATTCAATATTACAGACAATTTACCACCCATTCCCAGGGATATAATAAGCATTGGGCACTAATTTCAATTCAAAGTTACCATAAAGAAAGTATATGATTCAGATCATGAATGCAGTAAGGAAGATCAGCAAGCAACATGTTATTAATTAAACTTTTGTTTTAGAGAAATTAATTCTACTATTGTTATTTTAAAAATGCAAATCCTGCATTAAATCCCCAGTTAAGTGCACAACAGTTCTACCCTCTCGCATACTTCTTTCCTAGTTGATACATGAAATGCCCCTCTAATATTTATTATTAAAATTTATTCTCTAATAAACTTTCCTTGTTTTCAGAACTATAAAAACAGGCAAAATCCAGTTGGAAAAAAAAAGAAAAGAAAAAATTATCCTAGACCTAAAGTTAATTAAGCTTTTTTATATAAGGCTAGAGTGACCTTCACCATCCACAACATTCATTCTAGGCAGTTTAGGATGAAGCAAAGTCCATAGAATAATCTGATTTTTGCTTATGTTAGCCTGTTCGCTATCTTAGACTGTCATCATTCATTAATCTTTGACAATAAGACCAAGAGGAGCTAAAATGCTTTTTGGCTTTTAGGATATCATCTCTCTCTCTTTTTTTTTCCCCTCTCTTCTTTTTTGCAATTGATAATTTTTGCTATTACAAAAGAAATTTAGGTTTTCTTTGTCTATGTCAATAGTAATCAATACTTAATTCAAACTTAATGACCATCTCGGTGCTTTTGTTATTGTTAGAGTTGGAAGCAAACTATAAAGAAACTTCATTTTTTCAGTGCAATTGAAAAGAGGTGAATAGATAGGTCTGGTTAATGGAGACTTTTAGCCAAAAAGATTGGGAAGTAAACAGTTCCTTAGTGCAAAGTCCTTTAAGTTTTGAAAGTGTGAGAGTACCTTTGTGTCATATATGATTTTTCCCATCATGGCCTTTTAAATGGTCATTGTGTTGTTTTTAGTATGATAATATTACTGGATAGTACTTACTGTAGTAAATAAATGCTAGTTTTATTCTCTAGACCATGGCATGCTCTTTAAGAAAACTCTTCTCTGGCACACTGCACAGTGGCAATTATCATCCATGAATTGTAACAGAAGAGAATCTCTATGACAATTAAATTTCTTTTTTTCTTTTTCTTTTTTTTCTTTTCTTTTTTTTTTTTTTACTGGAGCTAAACAAAAAACCCATGGGAAGCAATGTATTCCCCATTGCTCATATTCCCCTTACTTCTTTTTCTGATAATCAAAAAAAGCAGATCATGATTTTCTTGGCATATTCTATGTTCACAATTATTCAGCAAATAATCTGTCACTCTGATTGAAAGATATCTGTCATTCATTTTTGTTGCACACAGAACACAGATTTTTTTTGTTGTTTTTATTTATTTCAATTGAAACAAGCTGTATTTTGTCATTAGGAACTCATATAAAATGATTAAAACTGAGGAAAAATGCAATGTCTGTCTTCTGGGAATTCTGATATTATCATTTCATATTTATATGTATAGCTATATTTACATTTATACTTATATTTATACTATATATTAAATTATTAAAACATACAATATAGTATATTATAAATATAGATAAAAAATTTATATGCATTATAAATTGCTGTCATTTGTGTATATATAAATATATAACATATTATTTATATATATATAAATTTATACATATATAATATTTATATCTTATCTTTCCTTGAAAAAAGAGTCTCTGCTCTCTGTAATAGGTATGACATATTCCTGAAAACATAACCAGAGCATACGCTCTTTAATTCTTCATAAGGGAGGTGCTCCAATACCATTTCTTCATGTTTGGTATTGAGCTCTGGGAAACACTGCTAATTATTGCTGACCTAGCCTGTGGCACTAAGAATTCAATCATGGACTTCCAAGCATAAACTAAGCAACAAGAAAGTCCCTTGCTAATTCATTATACCATATCTTACACTCCTACTTTGACACCAAGGGAGAGAACTAAAGACATAGCACATTTAGAAAGCATTGTGTGTAGCCTGTGAACCTTTCATTTAATCTCTGCTGTTTGAAGAATAATGAAGAACCTTTAATAATCTGTACTTCTTTATCTGATATAATTTGTGCACATTATATGCACTATTTTCTGTTCTTTGGGACAGAAGAAAAAGCTCTGCAAGGAAAAAGCGATGGAGAACAAACTATCATGAACTGAATCAGTCATATAATTGCAACATCCATTGTGTAGGCTAAGCAGTGGATGTCATCGTTTGTTAATGCTGCCAATCATTAATTTTCTTTGTCAGAAGGCTATATATTGGATTTCAATTGGTCTTTTCTAAAGCTATTGCATAAACAATACAAGACATTACTCTTTTTTCTTTCCCTGGGGTTTTAAAAAAGATCGACTAATTAGATAATTTGTGGGATTAGGGCAAGTCTGGGGATTTCTCTTTTTTTGAGTTAAAAAAAAAAAAAAAAGTCCCTTACAATCTCTGTGTTCCTGGAGACTGTTGAGAAGGTTATTCCTTATCAGTTTAGCAGCTTTTCAAATACATGAAGAAAGAAAAAAAGTTTTATAATTTTATTATTCAATTACAACTTTCTTTGTCTTTTCTATAATTAATTCTATTATATAAATCCTTTTTGTTCACATTTTGCAGTAGCTGGGGTTATCATTTTGTGATTGCAAAATTGCATGTAATAGTATTAATTATTAACTGTTATGCATGAAAGCATAAAGTTTACTTTTTCCTTCTTTTAAAAGATACGTTGAGACAAAGTGTGAACCCTGACTCACATTCAAAAGCATTATTTCTGATCAGAATTAAGAATTTTAGAAAGGACATGTGATGACAGAAATTTGAAGAAAATTCACTCTCTGGGTTTTATAAATTTAGCTGCAATTTTACACCAAGCAAAAAATGGTTTCATATGGCTAGCCTCTTCCCAAACACATTATGCTGTAGTGTGAATGTTTGTAGTCCAACTCACTGATCAGTGTGATAAGCCCAAAGGTTAAACGACATCACAAATTCTTTTCACCTCATTTTAGCAATGTTAATGGCTAAAACCAAACTAATGTTTGGTTGCCTAGCTGTACTTTGCATTCAATTGGCAAATTTCATTTGAATATTTCAAAATATACATACAAATAGAAAGCATACACATATATTAAATATATATTTGTGGGTGTGTATATAGGTTCATACATACACACACACACAATGGATTTTCTTGCCTCCACTTCGGGTGCCTAGCATGAGATCCACCACTGATTTTGAGAATCACCAGGAATCTATATATTTTCTTGACTAAGCATTTAGAAAAGATTGCTCAAAAATTCTGAAAGTCGACGTACAGGAAGATAATTTCAGGAATACAATGATAGGCTTCAAAGAAACAGCAATTTTCATGATGCTCGTAGCTTCAGATTGCACTGCATTAGTGGTAAAGTTGGGTCTTGACCTGAGTTTTCCTATATTTTTTCTCTTAAATATTCCATTTACTAGAAATTTTCAAAAATATTTGTAAAAATATAGATGAATGCTTGTTATTTAAAAAATATTTCCACTTATTACAGGCTATAACCAATAATAACCAGGAAATTAAAATTTTATCATTTTACATGAATGCTTTGACTATGAGTACTTATTTGAAGTTGGTAATAAAAACTATTTTTGATTCACTTATTTTTAATTGAATTAATTTTAATATAATAATATTAGAAAAAAAGTAGTTTTTTAATTTAATTCACATTCTTAATCTACTAAAAACTAACACACAGAATTCATACTGTTTATTTTCTGCACTTTGACTTATTTTGCCTAGGATGCTGTTTGTCAGTTACCAAGATCTTAAGGCAAGGATGACCTGCCTTGGCTCCTGTCTTCTCCTCCCCTCAACCTTCATTCCAGCAATTGTATGCAATCTCCTCGATGGTTCTCAGCTGATTAAAAATTTTCCTGATTTTGTGGGACCAGGAATTCATAATCAAGTATTTTGCCAAATAGAACCCTACCACATTTCCTGGAATTTTCCCATTCCTTTTACATGAAATCATAATACATCATGGGAAAGGTTTGATACAAATAATAATAATAATAATATCCATTATTCAAAAAAAAAAAAAAAAGAAGGATAAAGGTAGGGATTGTGTTTGAAGCTGATCCTCATGTTTAGAAATTCCTCCATGTCTTATTCTGCTGAAACTATTTATTTAATCCCTAACAGTAGTCTTGCTCCAGGAGTAAGACTTACTAACTTTATGATAACACGAATAAGAAGTCTGGCCTTCTGTTATATACAACTACAAAAAGAAAATCAATTCCTCCTCATACGTCATAATACACTTTCACATTTTTCAATAAATCTTAATGCAGACATGGTGTTTAAGACTCTTAAAATATATTCTTATGAAAGTAGGTTTTATTTATCTAAGAATATCTATTTATTTTTCATACTGATTGCCCCAGCTCTCTTTATAGTATTTCTCTTAAGCAAATATATTAAGAGGGTTTTAAAGCCATCTGTCTCATCTCAAGGGTGTTATTTGACAAAGGCTTCTAATAGTAAGGGCTCTCCAGTTACAACAAAAATAGATGAAATGAATGGTCATCTCTTCCATTTAAGAAATTAACAATGAAAAAGATCTATGAGTAAGATGAAATACCACCCACGTTCTGTTGTTTTTTCCTTACATCTTGATCACTCAATTGTATTGTCTTCTGATTGTTTTGCCATTTAGTGGCAGCTGAAGTATGCTTCAAGACTCTGTGCAGATTTAATCTTGTGATGGAAATCCTATGTTTGACTGACAGTAATAGTAATTGTTCTCTCAAGAATGGCAGTTCATCTTGGAGGCCTTTTATGACTTTAAATAAATTTCATTATTATGTTCATTAAAAATAAACATGTTTATACATGAAGATAGACTCTTTACTAAAATTAATCCATATCATAATCGTTTCTCCAGAAGCACAGTAATCAAATATTTTATATATTACACAAAAATACATTTAAAATAAATCCAATAGTCTCACTCTCTGTCAATACATTTGTACTGATATGAAAATAAACTCATCAATACAAATAAGATGATATAATCATGCACAGTGCTAGATAATTTTCTGCTTAACATACAATACATTGTAACATATAATATCTTATAAAACTAACTCATAATTGAAGATAAGAAAACTCTCATGATGAGGGCAGATTTTTTTTTTCCAAGACAGATGGAATTGCTCTTTCTTGATCTTATAAACTACTAATTAATATACAATTACTTTGGAATTTTCTGCAGCAGCCACACAATCTGAACATAATTACATACTTTTTCTAGGCTTGGGAGATAAAGTCCTAATCACGACTTTCATGGAATTTGAATACAATATGAATTTGTTTTGATTCATCTATTATCTCTGCTACAAATCATGCTATAATTGATTACTGTTTGTTTCCTATGCAAAGAGTAAAGGTCTATTTTTTATGCACAACCTGCTTTTTTTTCCCTCTATTCCTCTATTTATTTCTTTAAGGCATCTGCTCTCAGATACGAGGCTCTGGGCTTCCAGTTTGAGAGGGTTCCCAAAGTCACTGTGAAAAAGGAACCACCATGAGCTCTGTAACGTACAACCTTCATAACGGTAAATATAAAGCTGAGAAGCTCAACATACCAAACACACACAAACCTCTTCCTTACCTGTGCAGTGAATTTGTTTTCACTAGAATGAGAGTCCAAGTACATCCATTGGGCCTGTTACTGAATTTTCGCATGTGTTCACAAGTGCTGAGAATTCCCAACACCGTTATGCCTGTGCTGTGGGTCTTCCTGTTTATATTTCTAGTAGCACTTCATGTACTGTGTGTTTGCTTTTTCTGGTTATTCATTTTGCATAACTGATGTCTTGAAAAAAATGAAGCCAAAAAGTTTTCCACATGGAGTTGTAGTATTTTATAAACAAGCGAGTGATTTGCAGATCATCCGGTCCAAACGAACTGTATGTACCATCTATGCAATGGTGGATCATGAGGTACACTCATGCCACCTATTAGTCTGGAGTGAATTTTGACTTTCCAAGCAGCTAGTGGGAGGTGGAAGTGAACTCCCTTGGATGATCTCAGCTGCTCTGGCTCCCTTAACCACATAAAGCTCATTTCTACAATATTTATATACAAAAAACATGATTATCTCCTAAATGTTTAGTTTGATGTGGAGCAGGAGTAGCTATTTCTCAGTAGAAGCTAATCTTCTACACCTCTAGGACTCACCTCAAGCCTGGAGTGTTTTTCAGCCTGTAAACACTGTTTTTTTGTTTGTTTGTTTTTGTTTGTTTGTTTGTTTTTGTTTTTTTTTTTTATTTTCCAAACAAACAAAACATTATTTAATTCCTGAGTGTCCAAATATTTTATTTTTTACTTGTTTTGTCCTTTACATTTTTAAAGTCACATCCTGGATGTCACCAACAAGCTTACTGCAAGTGGTAAACAAAGGCTGTACACGAGCTTTGATGTTTTCTCTTCTCCTCTCACCTGGTTTTCTATGGTCTGCTTCTCCCTCTGTCCTCATTAACAGAATCAAGGGGGGAGGTGGGATCTTCTAATTAATTAGTTTCTGCAGTCTTGCACACCTCAGTTGAGTGGTTTGTCATGTACCCGTATTAACCTGGGATTTCAAAGGAGCAAACAGCTTCAAGTTTATATTCATTACAACTGAACTGTGTAAGATTTTTTCATCATTAGATATAAGTGATCTTGGGCTGAAAATAGATGTTGTACAAATTCTGGGAACATAGTAAGAGTTATAAAAAATGAAATGTGCTCTAGATATCACTGAACTTTTTAACCTGAGGCTGAAGATTTTTTTCTTTATGGTTCGGAGTCCTTAAAAATTCTGGAGATGAGTACTGAGGAAATGTTGCACAGTTTGCAACTTAGTTTCTGTCTTTTCCTTTCATTTGATGCTGAAGCTTGAAAAATAGACCCCCATTCTTCCTTCTTCAAACAGTTCCCATAGAGCATCTGACCACAAATTCTACCTTAACACCTCTCTAGGTCATGCTGTACAGCAGGAAAATTTTGTTTTGTTAAACAGGGAATAATTTCACGAGGTGGAATCTACCCTGAAGCATTTAGAGGCTTTTTGAATGAGTTGATAAATTTTCCTTGAGACAGATTCTTTGTTTATTCCTACCCATACTTATAATCTTGTCATCAAAAATGAAGTAAAACATTAACCCCCTACATCAGTTAAAAACAAAACAAAACAAAAACAATAGATGTCACTTATAAATATGTGGTGGTTTTCACTAATATCTGAGAAGTTTGATCCACATAGTTTATTTTTTATGAATACCTAGTCATATGCTGGTCAAGTGTTCTTGAAAATATTTACAAATGCTAGTTTCCCTTGCAAAAGTAATCAGAAACACATATTTGACAGAATGTATACTGTTTTTATTGTTCAGTGCCTTCTTGCTTAAAAATGCTAAAAAAAACCTCAAACATTTGTAAATTCATATTTTTTTTGTAGTATATTGTCTTAAAATACACATAGTGAATAACTAGAACAAACTTCTGAACAACTCTTATAGTCTGAAAAATATTGGCTGCAAATTATCCACAAATATTTACAAATAAATACATTGGAAGAAAATTAAATCTGGTTTGTATATTATCTGATTCCAGGAGAAGAGGTCTCAGTTTTTATTATGGAAAAATATGACAAATCTAGCTCTATTTGACAATATTCCCAAGAGTTTTAGCTAAATGATCTTTTAGCTGGAATTTTGTTTGCTCAGTTGTTGTTAATTGTTTGACTTGTACCACGTGAGAGGAATAGAATCACTGCAGATGTGAGTCATGATAATTACAATCTTGTTACTTGACTATATTTGCATTATGAAGTTATGATTCATTATTGCAACAATAACGATATTTGGAGAGAAAGTTCTGAAATACAAATTTTTAATGAAAATTAATGCAGGAGCCTCAGACAGATATTTATATGGAAAGTGCTATGATACTTCAAACAATTACTGTATCACAGAATCACAGAATCACAGAATGGTTAAGGTTGGAAGGGATCTCTAGATGATCTAGATCTCTAGAGGTTTGAAGATCCAAGTGCAAATCAAAATAAATTATAAAATAGTTTTATTAAATGCCATATTATTGTTGTTGAAATACTGCTGACTTTTATCAGAAAAAGAATTCTAGTATTTATAGATGAGCTCAACAAAATTTGATTTTTTTTCTGACTTTATATGTCTATGTAAAATAATTTATTTTCGTTATTTATTTGTTTTTAAGTGATGTTGGATTTTATTGTATTTTCAAGTCAGTTTAAAATAGATTTGACCTCAAGATAAAAGCTGGAATGCATCGACACAAGACTATTCTTCCCTTTTATAGTGTTGGCATTTCCTACAATGGAGCGTCAAATAATATGAATGAGATTCCTCTAAAAGAGAACTGTTTTAAATTCTTTTAGCATGTATTATTTATTTACTTCTAAATTACACTTCAGAAAGCTTACTGAAACTTAAACTTCTGTGAAGAGCAAGGGCAAGATTTTGAAATGCAAACCCCTAGATTCCTACATCCATGTTTTAAAGTCGCCAGTGTGAGTAATGTTGATTATAAAAAAGTCTTGAGTACCCCATTGCTCTTCGTGGGTATGATGGAAACTTCTAACTACTCAATACTTACAATAATTGGACAATTTATTTAGGTGGCTGCACATGGATGAATTGCTGTGTGCAGGATTATTATTTCTTTGAATACTTGTGAGAGGCAGAGATCAGTTTAGGAACTGCTGCCTTTGAAAGATTGTTGCAATATTGTGGTACTTGGCTTCTTCCTCCTTGTAGTTACCCTGTTTCAGCACGCAAAAGGTATCCTGGTTAACAGTGACTATTTATTTATTGACAATTTGTCACTGCTTGCAGTATGATTAACAGAACAGTACCAGTTTTGGCTATCATTTATCAGTGATAAAAGAAAATCTTTAAATATTCTGCATCCTATATCCATTAAACTAGGTTTTTGCTCAGATACTTCTTCTTTCAGGCATGCGCCTGTGGTCTGCTCAGCTTCCTAACTACCTGCCTAATCTTAAGCATGTAATTCTAAATATGAGCTTTTAATTTGCAGGGAAGTTCCTTTCTCTGGAAGCTGTCTGTTTTCCTGTTAGCACCTTGGGGCATTTCCCACGGAAGATTTTTGGTGTATGTTTGATCAATGTCAAAAAAGGGATGGAAGTCTTTGACTATACTGCAGAAGAAATCAGGGAAGTAAATTTTAAACACTGTGATTAGCCTTACCATAATTAATAATATTAAGATTCCTGGCAACACAGAAGTTCAAAGAATGAAACAACTGCCAATTCCTTGATTGCTCAGTCTTGTGGTAGATAACTGAAGTGGTAATCAACTTTATACAAATGATCTATAAGTTATTTTCTCCTATTTAATCATTAGTCAGAAAATAACTTTGTTATAGTATTCTTATTCCTGAGAAAACAGAAAACCATTTTCATCTGCTTACAAAATGGAGAAGCATCTCTGCAGGAAGTTGAAAGCTTTGATTTCCCTGTGGTTAAAAAACAAGGATAATATTATTTACAGTGATTTCTGTTGAAATGGGATATCTTTAAAGAAATTGAAATAAAACATTGGGAAAGAAGAAAATATTTTGCATTAGATTTAAACTTTATTTATTTCATTACAAAGCATCTTGGACTGCAAGAAACATATCCATCAATTTATCCATCAAAAACAATCTAAATTATTTCTCACAGCATTATGCATAATAATTTTCATGGAGTGCTGAAGATAACTAACAGAGGAAGGACTTTTGTTTCTATATAACTAAAAGTTTCCTCTTAAATCTCCATAAAAGATATAATATCAATGTTGCTAGTAGCTAAGCCAGTGATGTAATAGCTCTTGTATTTACCTAAGAATTGTGTAGGTATGAGAATACATCGTCCTTATAGGACTTAGATCTTACAGAACCTGGTGTTCTGTGGCATCTACTTACTTGTTTGTTCCCTAGTGAATTTTCTGAATCACCAGCACTTTGCACTTTGCAACTTTTGCAGAGGTTGTCCATGTCCAAGCAAAGCTTTGCTATTTCTTTGCATAAGCAGCTTGTTCACATAATTTTCTCAAGTTTCATTCCATTCTCTACCAAAATTTTCAGTTATCCAGCATGGTTAAACCTGCATAATTATTTTTTTTCTCAGCTGCCCAAATCATGTGCACATACCTTGTTTTCTTTATCTGATCAAAACCAGCTAACTTATATTTGTGAAGATGTGTGAAGAATTCCTCCCTTGATGAATTGGATTGAAACATGTTAGCCTCACATTGGAAAAATGGGGACAGGGTAATGAGGATGAGAAAATAATGAAATATGTACAATGTGCTCAGCCTGGCAAACTAACAGAGCTAGTGCTCTGCACATGATTGCAGAACAGTGACATGAGAAGGACTACTGAGGCATGTTGGCATAGCTCGTGTGGCTGGACTTTTGTGTCTGTCAAGGATAACAAAAAGAGCATCTACCTCTATGCGGCAACAAAAGGATGAATACAACAATTTTGGCCTGATACTGAACAGGGCGCAAGATCTAGTGGCAGCTGTAATAAAATTGTAGGAGTGTGTGTGTGTGTGTATGTTTATATCAGCTGGCAAGTTAGAGATCCCTATCACAGGAACATTTAAAAGACTGAAAATCCAGGCTAAATTTAAACATTAAACCAAAACTGAACTCAGTTTTCTACTAATGATTAGTTCTCAGACATTATTATTCATATATACAAAACTGTTTTTGGGAGGGTTTTTAACAGTCATACCCTGACAGTCATGCTGACAAATACGGTTCATGACAGCTCAGCCACAGAACTCTGGAAGATGTTTACCAGCTATACTAATTCGCTAGTAAAAGGGATTTTCTTGGAGAGAAATACAGCCTTCCTTCATGAAAGGCATCAGCACATGATACGTTCTATTTTTAGGGAAAGGATCACAGTTAAGTTATGCTTTTGTCATTCCTACTTGTTTCAAGAGAAACTGCACACCAGAAACTTGTAACTGTTTTAGTGTCTGTGAAAATGTTGCAGTTTGAAAGCCATAGTGGTAGTGGCGGTAGCGGGGAAGGAGGTATCAAAAAAGTATCAGATTCACAAACAGTCTGTAGACTGTAGGTCTGATCGCCTTCCTAGGAGCGAATCGAGTTCCCAAATAGTGTGATCAACTATAAGCTCGACTCTGGCAGTATCGGATTCATGAACAGTCTGTCAACAGTAGGTTCGATCACCTCCCCCCAAACAAGTAGTCGAGTTCACAAACAGTATGATTTATTCAAATGCAACATTTACAAAGCAGGATTCGGATGTCAGTACAGGAAATTCTCTACTAGAGCGTGGGGTTTTAGCTAGCTCTGATGTACAAATGTGCAATCATCACTCACCCCAGAAGATGGGAGAGGGTTCTGAGTCTCGAGTCTCCTCAGGCGGCATCCTGACGCAAGGGGAGGAAAGGGGGGATCAGCGCATCAACTGATCCAGAATTTATGATGGATCCTTCCCTCTCACTCCTTAGTCTCTTCAGGCAGCGTCCCAGCGCGAGGGGATGGAAGGGGGATCAGCTGACCCAGGAGTTACAAAGGTTTCTTCCCTTCCAGACTTTTCATTCTTAGTTCACCTTTTATACTTTTCTTTACATTCAGGTGGAGCTTGAGTGACTAGAGTCATACTTAATATTGTTATTGATTGGTGAAAAAGTTTCTCGCTTTCATTTAAAGGTACAGTCAACCGAAAATCTAGAGCGCATGCTCAGTGAGGGGTGGTCGTACCTCGGAGGCGGGTAACTTTTGGGATGGAGGTATGGTTTTCACATTATAATGAGCAAAGGTCAAGCAAAGTTCATCATTTGCCACCTTTGCTGGCTCAGCACCGGACTTGTTATCGTATATCTCTCATTAGACAGCCACTGTGCAGCTTATCAGCAGCCCAGCACAGGGAGTGCAACAGAGTTTGGCCGCGGAGCTTTCACCCCGCTCCATCCTCCGTTACTCCCCTTTGCAGCTGCGAGGAGGGCAGATTGTGTTGCCCAGGGAACCGTGGAGGAGCAGAGTCTGTGCACACCAACCATCCTGGAAGTGGCAACTGTGTTATCACCCCAAGCAGGCCTCTGTAATGCCAAAACTTCTGTTAGGCCCTAGTTTTCCTCTCAGTTCCTTCTCTCAAACAATTCTTCCACAAACACTTCTTCCACAGAGTCACTTTCCAATAGTTGGTGAATACATCTCAGGGGTGGAGGGGATTAAAAAAACAATGCTGCTTTTAAACAGTATAATGATTCCCATGAATGGTTCACTGGTAATCACTACTTTCTGTTTTGTTACAGGGAGGTTAGAATGGAACAAAAGAAAACTTTTGAATAATATCCCAAAAGATGATTCATTGCAAAGGGAATAATACTAATTTCTTCTGATAAATATATCAGAGCCCGTATTGTTCTTTTTTTTCCTATTTCTAGAAAGTGATGATACCTACATCTTTGGGACTCTTCTTCAGAAGGTGTTGTATGGCCTTAAAAAGTACTGTTATGTCCTGTGATTTTTATTTATTTATTTATTTATTATGCTGAACCTCGTTAAAGACATGGATTTGGAAAAGTCTGTAGAAGGTCAGTACTAGTGGGGAAAATATAATTTTTATGGATGTAGAATTTATTGAATATTCTAGCACACTGAAAGATGTTGCTTTAAGAACTACTTTTCAGATAATACAACAAGCAATATATAATGCACTTTACAGCTCAGCATGAATATTCTACTTAATGACTTTCTTCTGGTTATAAGACTGCAAATTTCAGAAAAGATTTGTCTAGAAACAGGGTAATTCCTTGGGCTTTTGAGTTATTTTAGGGGACTGAAGTACCATGAGAAGCTTGAATTAAATATGTAAGATGAGGCTGAATACTTGAATACTTATGCTCTTTCCAGGCTATTCAAATACATTTAACTTGTAGGGCTTTTTACCCAGGTTATTTGTGTAACATAAATGTAACTATAGCATGTTACAACCATATTGCCTTGAAAAACAGCCTACATATTTTGTTAGATAAGCTTCTGTAAAAAGCCCAGTGAGATGAATGATAGGGGAGTCTGTGTTTGGTCAGAGGTTAGATACGCTCTGCAAAGTAGAGGGGATACATGGAGCTCAAACCCATTTTAGATTTTCAGCAAGTCTGAATTGCTAGAAAAGCTATATTTATTGGTTATTCAATAAGTTTCAAAGATATAAGACTACTTGCAGCCTCAAATGGATCTCATCTCTTTAACTGACTTCAAAAGAGGGATGGAAGGATATTTGGTCTGCCACCTTTTCAAAGTCTCTCCTCAGTGTCCAGAGTGCTACTGGGTGCTGTCAGTAGGCATGCTTGTCCTTCTGGCAGTTTGGCAAACTGAGGCTCATCACATATTCATAGCACTGTGGCAGACTTCTCATTGGCTCTGTCAGAGATGTGGGTCCTGCTAAGCGGTGGAGCAGAAAGGGGTGTACCCTGCAGAACTCTAGTGAGGTGGAAGCTCAGATGTGAGAATTCTGATTCACGATACCAAGCTCTACTTTCTGCATCTCTGGCTTTTAAAAGTGAGATTGGATGCTGTGCTTTCTGGCAGAGAAAGAAGTGCAAAAACAACCTTGGCAAGAGAAATGATTATGTAAACATGAGACATCCTCACTTAGCTCAGTAGTAGTGGCAATTCATATTTTAAACATCTACCAGCAAGTGGTTAGCCTAACTTGGACCTGGACCAGGTCGGAAGTATTTGCAAACCCCTGCCTGACACATGGTTAGGAGCAATATCAGCCGTTGAGGGCAGAGATCTCTGCAGTGATGGTCCAAACAACAGAGGGATCATGCATGTTTTCTGTCATCCATCCTCATGTTTTATGGAATCATCCTGAGATCATCTGCAGGAACATCCACTGTCCAACACTTGGAGCTTATTTGCCGAGGGTATTACATGCAGTAATATTGATCTATTAACTGCCTACATGGAAAGATGCAAGTCAGGAAAGAGCCTTGCGTGTATTGGGAATCAGGTATTAGGTATTAATTAGATATTAATACCTGATTCCCAATCAGGTATCAATAGGTCTGGAGTAACTATAAGCTCTGCTTTTAGATTTGCAATCCTGAAAAGGAAATATCTTTTTGAATTGTCTCCATCTTCAGAAAAATTCACCATTAAGGTTTTTCTTCTTCTGACCCTGGCCTTCCTTCTTCTTGCTTGCTTTACATAGTTACCAGTTCAAATTTTCTCAGAGCAGTACCTGTCAGATCTTGTTGCTACCTTTCTTTCATTCAGAAAGTGAGGCAATAGCTGAATATAGAGGTTGCTTTCCTGGGGATGGCAGCAAGAGCAGTGCTAGATCAGAACACATGGATTCTCTTTGAACAGGCTTTGTGGTTTCTCTGTCACTGTATTGTCATAAATTTCATAGGTAGCTGCTGTAGTCTTTCATAGTTGCCAAAAATGAGGTAATTAAAATGCTCTAAAGAACGGCTGGGATAAGCTTTCAGAGTCTGGAGCATCTGTGGCTTAAAAAGCAGGGAGGCAAGTTATTAATGAATTGAATCATTAGCTGAAGCTCTTTTAAAAATTTTAAATGTAGTTCTCTGAAGTTCTTAGGTGTGATAAAATGTGAAGTGGCTCATATGGATGAATCAAGAAAAATATGCAAGCTACTTTAGTAGCAAATTAGTTTATTGAAAGAATTAAATTTCTAAAAACACCCCTCCAGAGAGAGTGTGCATAAATTTCCAATGTGATTTCTATTCCCAAAGATGATGTTGCTATACAAAGCTGTTAAATGACACTTGCCATCAAGTTCCAAACTGAGTAGTGAGGCTGTATTTCATAAAGTAAATTGACACTCAACTTTCAAGTGAGCACTAAGCATTGCTAATCTTACTTCAGTAACTGGCTGGATGGCAGAGCCCAGAGGGTGGTGATAAACGGGGCTGAGTCCAGTTGGAAGCCTGTGGCCAGTGGTGTCCTGCAGGGGTCAGTACTGGGCCAAGTGCTGTTCAGCTTGTTCATCAATGACTTGGATGAGGGCACAGAGTGCACCCTGAGCAAGTTTGCAGATGACACCAAACTGGGTGGATTGCCCGACACTCCAGAAGGCTATGCTCCCATTCAGAGGGACCTAGACAGCTTAGAGAATTGGGCAGAGAGGAACCTCATGAGATTCAAAAAAGACAAGTGCAGCGTCCTGCACCTGGGGAGGAATAACCCCAGGCACCAGGACAGATTAGAGGTTGATCTCCTGGAAAGAAGCTCAACGGAGAGGGATTTGGGAGTCTCGGTAGACAATGCCTCGTGGCGCAGAAGGCCAATGGGATCCTGGCCTGCATGAGGAGGAATGTTACCAGCAAGTTGAGGGAGGTGATCCTCCCCCTCTGCTCATCTCTATTGAGGCCGTGCCTGGAGTACTGGGTGCAGTTTTGGGCTCCCCAGTACAAGAGGGACATGGAGCTTCTGGAGAGGGTCCAGAGGAGAGTGACAAAGATGATGAAGGGACTGGGATGAAGGGAGACATCTCATGAAGAAAGACTAAGCGAGCTGGGCCTGTTTAGCCTGCAGAAGAGAAGAATGAGAGGGGATCTGATTAATATGTACAAAGGGGGAGGGGAGAATGCAGAGGATGGAGCCAAAGTCTCTCGGTGGTGGCCAGTGATAGGACAAGGGGTAATGGGTTACAAGTTGAAACACAGAAAGTTCCACTTCCATGTGAGGAAGAACTTCTTTACTGTGAGGCTGACAGAGCCCTGGAACAGGCTGCCCAGAGAGTTTGTGGAGTCTCCTTTTCTGGATGCCACCCTGTGTCCCTGCTGGAGTGGGGGGGATTGGACTAGATGATCTCTAGAGGTTCCATCCAACATCAACCATTCTGTGATTCTGTGAATTGATGTGATTGTAAAGTTTTGAACCTACCTCTCTTTACATACCTTCACTGTCTTTGTCTTTCTTGTTGTATTAACTTCGAATACTTGTGTTCTTTTAATGTGTCCTCCAGTGTATACCACAGGGCAGCTATGTGGAGGATTATAAGGTAGCATGGGAAGAGCTTATGTAGAAATGAAAGGAAATAATAGCAAAATATTTGTACATACAAAATTCCCATCATAATGGGACCTCCCCTTTTGATTTTCATGTCTCACAGTGGTGTACTACATAAAGAAAGCATATCGGACTGCTGCTTCTTTTGCATGAAAAGGCTTTCGTATCAGTTACTTTCCAGAGAGAAAGGTTGCAGAGGGTAAAAATTTACACGAGAGGAGGCAAGCCTCGATTGAAGAATACAACAGTACTTGTACTTTGGAGTAGGCCTAAATGCTTTGTTTTCTTTCTGTGATAAACTGATGGAATTTGATAAACTGATGGAATGAGAGAGTTGAATCAAGAAAAATACACTGAAAAGCAAGGGAGAAAAACAAGAGGGAATAAAGAGGGAGGAGAAGGCACCAGGGTGGGGCCATGCTTGCAGGGAAAACTATGTTTAGACAGACCTTGTGGACAGACATCTGGATGGTAGTGACAGAAAAGACCTGGCCATGAAGTAGGGACAGCAACAGCTTTCAAATACTGCAGGAGATGTCATAAACAAGGACCATGTTTTACTTCCAATCACATAACTCACAATAATTCTACCTCCTTTCAATAATATTTCACAAAAATATTGAAAAACATTTGGGGAAATGTAAAGCAAATTAAGGGCATTTCTCTGTAACCTCTAAGACTTTCAATAAGCTATGAGATTCTGACAAATATATCACCCCTGAACTGCCTTTTAAACTTTGATTTACCCTCAGGCCTACTGCCCCTGAGGAATAACCCCAAGCGCGAGTACAGATTAGGGGCTGACCTGCTGGAAAGGGATTTGGGAGTCCTGGTCGACAAGTTAACCATGAGTCAGCAATGTGCCCTTGCGGCCAAGAAGGCCAATGGAATCCTGGCCTGCATGAGGAGGAGTGTTGCCAGCAGGTTGAGGGAGGGGATCCTCCCCCTCTACTCAGCTCTGGTGAGGCGGCATCTGGGGTATTGGGTGCAGTTCTGGGCTCCCCAGTACAAGAAGGACATGGAGAAGGACATGGTGCAGTGTCGAGTGACAAAGATGATGAAGGGACTGGAGCATCTGTTTTATGAGGAAAAGACTAAATGAGCTGGGCTTGTTTAGCCTAGAGAAGATTGAGAGCTTCAGCTTCTACAATACTCTCCAATACTGGAGATGAACAAAGACTTAAAAAGACCAAGTGGATCATTTGTTGATCCAAAAAGTTATTTTGAGGATTTATGGACTATCATTGGATTTTACATCTTAGCTAAATCTTATGAGAATAAATGTAGTTTGTGATCATAGGTAATTACGGAAGCCAGCAGAACACCAGAAACTGCCATTTGCTCTCTCAGCTTGTGGAATCATGATTTCCAACTCAAGGCGTTATATGAAAAAATGGTTTTGCTGATGAATTTAAACAGAGCTGCAGCAGAGTCCTGCAGCCAGTTAGGTTAATCAGAAAAAATGTTATTACCTTTTTCCCCAAGGATGCCATTAATTTAGCACTGGCAAGCTATCATTAGTGCTGTGTGAAATGACTAATTTTCCCTCAGGAGGTGCTCACATATGAGGCATGGGGTTTTCCATAACATTCAACAGCCTGTGTGAATCATAGGTGAGATTTCTGCCGGCAGTGCTAGTAAAGAGCTGAATGTGGATTGTTACTGTAGCTATATGTGGATTGTTTTAGTGTTGTGACCTTTGAAACACTGTATGTAGCATCAGAATTAAACCCTTAAACTAACCTTGAAAAGAAAGAACCAAACATCTTTACATTTACAAAAAAAGATCACTTTTTTCTTGTCCAGCTCATACTCTCACCTGTGTAATGCTTGCACACCAAAGACTCTTTAACGATCTTGCTCCTTTTCAGGGCAGTGTTTTTTTTTTTTTTTGGTTTTTTTTTTTGGTTTGTTTGTTTGTTTGTTTTTTGTTTGTTTGCTTGTTCGTTCGTAGTCTTCTCTCTTAATATACAGATTATTTCTAAAAAAAAAAAAAAAAAAAAAAGAGTAGCATGTGATTCCTACTGCAAGATAGATCCAAAGGGTTGGCTTCCAATCCCAGTTTTTCACTGTTATTATTTTGACTGTGAAAGACTTTTGATTAATTTAATTCCTTCTTTTGCTTTTTTGTTTTGTTTGCTTTGCAGTGTAGTTTTGATCTGTCGATATAGCTTTGCAGTATTTTTAATTGTATTCTGTCTGTGGACAGTATAGAGGTCATACAGTACAGTTGGAGAATGTGTATGTGCTTTTGGATGCTCTTGCCACTTTTCTATAAAACAGAGTAGTAAAATTAGCTGTTGTGCTGCCATTCTGCATATTATCTGCCACTGTGCTTGGAGAAACAGATTGGCTTACACACTTGAATGCTTCCGCTCTCAGCCAGGAGATTGGTTTCATGATGTTTGGGACGCTATTTAAATGTCTTTCTCCTCTTGCTCTCTTCATTCTTTTCTAAAACATCTTAAACAGGAGCTATTGTCATCTGCAAGTTCAATGTCTAAGCCAAACAGCTTCTGCACAATAACTATATCTTCACAGAAAGACATAAGGAATGTTTAAAAAATGCACACACTCATGCATCATGAGTGCCCTTGCACACTTAACGTGCATCAATAGATCTATATCTCTCCATCTGTCTCTACATCATCCTACCATATCCCCCCAAAGCCTTCTTCAAGTGTCCAATAACTACTTCTGCATCAACCTTGTCCTGCAACTCTTCCTATCATATGTGGATTTTGCTATTTTTTTGGCTTCTGTCAGTAGGTGAATATCCTTAGCTTAGGCAGGAGGAGGTTGTGGTGGCTACTTCCTCTGCGGTCATTACCTGGAACAAGAGTTTACTCTTTGACCACCTCCATATGCTGCCCCAGTGGCCCTCTGCCTTGTGGAGCTGTAGAAGATGAGTTTGTGATTACCCTAATTATGCAGTTAATATAGAGCCACCTTATATTACCACAAATATGGGAATTTCCTAGTCCAATAATTTTTTTACAGTTTTCTGGTGTGTCCTGTATGTAGGGGTTTGTTGGTGTTGTTTGAGAAGAAGTACATTGGTTGGTTTTTTTACTTTCTCATGTTCTTTTTGTCTCCTTTCCACCTGCAAATCTTGATCGTAATGCTCTCCTGGGCCAAAAACAACTGGAGAAACACAAGAAGGCTGAAATATTAATTTGTGAAATATTTGACAATAAGTACATCACAGTATTTGTGGACCTTTATTTGCCTTGATGCTCTGTTCATAGTCCAAAACCCTAAATAGCATTGAAAACCCCTGTAAAAAGGTCTTTTAGTGTCAAGAATAGATAGAACCACAGGTGGAAATTCATTCCATATTGGTGGAGTTATAAAAGGAGTAATTAAATAGTAAGGACGATGATAGTTTACATCTACCCTTGAAAATGGCTATGTCTCTTCTTCATAAAGAGAGTAAATTTACTCAGTCACTATATAAGTGAGAATAAGAGATTGCCCAACCCCAGAATAATTATGGGAACAAAGCACTGTGTGGTGTGAACACATCTGGAGTTGGAAGGGGTTTTGCCAGGGATTTCTCTGGAGTCAGGATGTACATTGAAAGCCATGGGTGCTCAGATGATCATAAAAACAGCTCATATCACCTTTAATTACTCCAACACATGCTGAAGTCAGTAAAGCTTCCTGAAAACAGTAACAATACAATTAACATAAACTTAGACTAGCTGCTTTTCAATGCTGCAATGTAATGCTCCAAAACTAATGAGAATATTTACAAACTTCTAAATGAAATTCTAAAAAATGCTCCCTTGGGCTTCAGGTTAGCACTGAAAAGTTATTTTTCACTCAGCCCTTTTGATTTCTAGATTTTAATATTATTTGATATTTATATGGGATATCAGTTCTTCAGTTGATAACAGTTCCTTGAATAAAAGCATAACTCTAAATTATTTAAATTTTCTAAGCAGTTACTGATGAACAAAATATAATATGGGTAACTACAGAAATAGGACAGAAGTCGTAATTACGTTATTATTCTAAAGACTTTTTTTCACTCATGCTAAACTCATAAAATTACAAAATAACCTCTTACTGCTAAATAGTGTGTGAAGGAAATCATGTGTATATAACCAAATAATTGAATGTACATTTTTAATCCACTGAATTATCTTTTCAAAGGGCAAGCTATCATCCTTATTTCTTTTTTCTATTTTAATACATGCATTTCCTAATAAATAATAATAATACAAAAACATACATTAAATAGTGTAAGAAAAAGTAATTACACGGTCTAAGTAGAAACTGCTAAATAAAAGTGAATCTGTCTCTTTATCTCACGTGTCCTTACATTTGTAATATGCAATTATAAAAACAGAGAACAGCATGGAGTGATATTAAAAATAAATAAATTCTCTAGAACAATATAAATTTAATGAAATTATTCATATAATTCTGACCCCATTTAGATATACTTCCTTGGTTACAGTACAGATAAATAACTTCAAAACTAAGAGAGATTGAATAGAGATTAAATGATAACTTTCATTAAATAATATTTAACAGGTCTAGAGTTTCAAATTTTCAGTATCAAAGATTAAATTCTTGCCAGTTCACTTGAAAAATCCATTTCACAGATAGTAGCTCTACTGGGCCTTTTGATGTGGATCTGACAATTCTGAGAAAGTGGCAAAATGAATTTTAACAAAGTTTCAGAAACTCTGAATATGGGATTGTGAATCGCATGAAACCTTACCAGAACACTTTTAGCAGTTCTAGCTTCTTTTCCTGGATGTACCAGGAAAACAGAGATTGAAATTTTTCTACAGATCTGCCAGATCTGTTTGTATCTGCCAGATACAAACCAATTAGGAATGTGAAGACTGTCTTTAAAATATATATATATTTATTTATAAGAGGCAAGCCCCACAGATTTCTCAAATGAAATACTTTCCATTTGGAAAGCTCACTTTAAAAAAATTTACATTATTCAACTCCTTCAGCTATTATTATTCAAGTCACTCCTTATGTTACTTGCCTACCTATATCTGGAGTGACAGCTGCTCCTTGCAATTACGTGTGTGAATCTCTCTCTCTTTTTTTTTTTTTTCCCCTCTGAAAAGATTCCAAGATGAAACAGTAAATCTTTTGATTAAAGTCCTGTTTAGCATAGTGAAGGAGAAAGGGCGCATGTGAGAGGTGGTTGCCAAAGGGACCGAGGGCTCATAAAACCATAGAAAACAAGCCTGGGGAGACTGTGGAGATCACTTAGTCTTCCCTCTAGTGTGTGCAGAAAGTTGAGGGGAGTGGGAGTGCACTGATTTGAGGGGACTGGATGCCGGGGGCCATGGGCCCATGTGCACTATGAACCAGGGGTATGAATGGTCTGATGACTCTGAGCAATAGAGCAATAGCGGGCAGGGGCGCTGCTGCGGGGGCATCAGCGTGTTCTGGGAATTGTGCTGCTGACCAGCTTGTGGTTAAAATTGCAGCTGGTTTCCAGCTCTCTGACAGGGTGCCCCTTGCTGGGGAGGTGACCCACGCCCAGCTATGTCCTGGAAGATCTCCATGGGTACCTGGAGGGGACAAAGTGGGGACAAACCTTTTCCTGCTGCCTACCACCTGCTCTCTAGCATGATTCCCATGGTGGAGTGACGGTCAGGTGGCAGCATGCCCCTAAATGACTCTTCTCAGTGTGGAGAAAAAGCTGTGTGATGCCAGCAGCTCAGAAAGTTCACCCCTCCATTAGTGCCCATTGGGTCCATAATACCAGGTCTCACAAGGTCAGGGCAACATCTCTGCTGAGCACAAAAGTATTCTTATTTTCTTGAATAAGAAATAGATTTCATAGATTTCAGAACTACAGTATTGCCCTTTGAATGGTTTTAATTTTTAAATCATAATTGCCATAGGTATTGTGGAAGGACTTTACATCCAGTAAGTTAGTCTGTATGATTGCATTCAGTCAAAACACAGAAATATTCTACCTACATGTGGTAGATCATATGTAAAGTTTAATGTTTTACTGATGGAAAAATGATGAAGAGCATTGGAATATGGACGATCAGATTTTTAAAATCATAACACTTTCCCTCTGACACTATTGCTTTCCATTCTGCAGTGATGAACTCTACATTATCTCAGAATTGGGAAAATTAAAGCAGTGTATGGCAAATTTCTATCTGTTAAGAATTATTGTCAATAAATAAGCTTAGAATCAGCATGTCTTTAAACAACAAGAATAACTCTGTAACTATACTTATTTGAAGAAATATCTAAATGTCTTTTTTTTTTTTTCCATTTTGTAGCACTTTGTGTCTTTATCTGGAAAATACAAATTAACTCAGGACACAGTTTTGAAAAGTAAGCACATCTGGGGATCAAAGTGAAAGGCTTGGACTCCTTTGTTTAGAAAAATATTTTTCAGAAACCAACAAAAGCATTACTAAATCAAGTTACAGGTTAAAAACGCCATATCTCTTTCTGTAATTTTAACATTATAGCTGGGATCGATAACCATGCAGAATGTGGAATCACATGATATAACAGTAAATTTTATTTATTTATTTATTTATTTATGTTAGACTGCCTGTTACAGTGTGAAGCTTTTTTGTTGTTGTTGTTCTAAGATGATACTGGGCTTCTAGCAAAGATATTTTCCTTTGGCAAGAAGATAGTGTGAGTAACTGTGCACTAAAAAGTTTATCATAAGTGGACTAGCTGCCTGTGAAATATTACTGGAAGCATGCTAAACAAATTGAATATTGTATTACCTTGTGAAAACCTTGCTGCTAATGTTGTCTGATGAATGCCCCTGGAGCTTGCCAATTACCAATCATAGGCAATGAAAGTGTACTGCTTGCTTTGGAGACAAACACTGCAGATCCCTACAATATTTTATATTAATTTAAACCTTAATCCATTTAAATAGTATCTGCTCTGTAATAGTAGTGTTAAATCACAGAAATGGGAATAATGTTAACAGCAGGACATTATCTTTTATTGAGGGCAAGCAGCAGGGTGGCTGCTAATGAGGACATCATCAATTTATCAGTTAAAGGTCAATCTAAAAGGATTTCTGTCCTCTGTCCTCCCCTCCGCCCCCTGTGTTTCTGCTCTATGCTGTTGATGTCTAGACTCTGAATCATTTTTATCAATCATTCTGTGCTATGATAGCAGACATCTTAATGCAATGTCTATATCATGTTTACAAGAAATACAGTGTGTCAAATACAGATTTGCCTAGCTGGGGAATTCTTGTTTCCTTCTCATTATTTATCAAGTTCAAAAACATAATTTTCAATTATGTTATCAACAACTTTCAACTGAAGTCCTACCACTGTGTTGTAAGCCTGTAAATCTTAAGAAAATATAAATCAAGTTTTCATAAGCATTCAATATCCTTCATGTATTATATAGTTGTCAGAGGAGAGTTTCCTAATTGAATAATGAAAATTATTGGTGTATATGTTCAAAACTGTTCTCAATTCCCAAACTATAAAATAAAGAAATAGATCTAATAAAAGTTTAAGTGATAGTTTAAAGACTGGAGCAGTTAAGTCACAGCTTATTCCGTACTAGATTCAAATTTGGATTTTATCACTAGAATTTAATTAGTTCCTTGCTCCCAAGTCTGTGCCATTGATTAGCTACAATATGGCAATCAGAACGCAATTTTATAACGTTCCTCCAGTGGAGCTGTCAAATTCACATAATCCCTTTTCGTAGTTCTTGCTGAACTGTTTTGCACTTTCCAAGGAATGAGACCTTTAGAAACAACTAAGAGAAAGAGTATGCTTTCTTGTACCTAATTGGAAAAAATGTTATTCTCTATGAAGTTAAAAATTAGCTAGTTAATTGTAACTCTTTATCTCCGAGTATAAGGTATTCAGTAATGATGATACTTGTGCTTTTTCTATTTTTATAATTTGTTCTAATCCACTCAAAACTTAAATTTTCATACTGATTCTTTTCATTTTTTTCTTTTTAATTTCATCGTATATGAATTTGTGCTTAGAGATAACAACTTAAAATCACTGACAAGAAGACTGCGTTTTTTTTATTCTTCCCACCAATTTAGAAAAAGGATTTTTCTTCTCCCCTGTCTTCCAACTCATTTGATGTAGTACAAAAGTGTAAAGCAGTTAGGACTGAACCTTTGAAACAAGATTAGAGTTTTACATAGTCTTGCACTCTTTTAATTCTGCAGTTATCCAGATTGGCTCAAAATACTATGTTAGATCTTGCGCAAAATGGAATTGCCAGTTGAGCAGGAGTCCATGTAAGAAATGTGGCAGATGATGGACATAGGTTGACAGAAAGGCAACTTCCAGGAAGCAAGAAGACAACAGTGATCATCTTGATAAGCTGTAGTCTCAGCACATGTTAAATTACTAGTTTTTTAAGCTAATTTGTTTAGTGGGTAGTCTTAAACAGGTTAAAAAAGGCTGATACTATTGATTTCCCTTAATCTTGTGAGGAATCAATTTAACCTAGGCTGATACTTCAGGTTAAAATAATTTAAGAGTGTCTACAAAGGAGTTTTGCTCCACCTTAACTTAATTAATCTTGAAACAATTTAGTTTTGGCTGTGTAATGTTTTGGACAGGAAACACTGTATAAAATACTTTAAGAATAAACTGGTTCTAATCCCAAGGTAATGACCAGATTCTGCCTCCAGTTACTTGTATGTCACACCCCATTAAAATTAGTAAGATTACACTACATCAGGGAAAACAAACCCCAGACAAAGCTATGTCCTATTGAAAATCACTTTATTTTTATTTTTTAGGTATAAATTCACCCACATAAGTGATAAATTAAAGTTTTATTTTATTTTTACCCATAGATATGCAGTTTAATGCTGTCAGACTTGTAGGTGGATATCAGGATATTTCATAGAATAAAAATATAATATTAATATAATTAATGAAGACTCTATTTGAATTTAAAATTTTGGCTTCTTGGGCTTCCTCTGTTCTTCTTGTCATCCCTGGGCTGAGTATCTTTTAGTTTCTCAAAGTCACTACCATGCTCCTGTTTTTGCCTTGCCTCTATCATCTCTTTGAAAGAACACATATAAGAACAGAGGATTTGTAATCTCTGCTTCAGGTCCAGCTTGTGTGCTATGTCACCAACTTCATGCAACAACTAGGTAGCCAACCAGTGCTATGTGTTGTGGAATGAGCATACTCTCATGACCTGCTCATCAAAGCTTGATCCCCATTTCCTTTGGAAGAAAGAATTGTGGTCTCAGCACAGTTTAGAGCATAGTCCTTCAAATTCTAACCATCGTATTTCTTTCTAGCCACAGGAGAAAGAAGGTCAACTTTACTTTCTTGCTACTGTCTAAGGGAAGGCCATTTCCTAGTGATTTGCAGTCTAACCTTAAAAGATGCGTGTATGTATTGGTGTGCATCACATCTTTCAGGAGCTATAGCACTAGCAAATAATATGATACCTTAATGGTGAATTTGTTTGCGGACATAATTATGTTGATATAAGAGTGCATAGCTGGATATATTCCTTGCAAAAATTCAGAACTCCAACACCTGAAATGTTGATGGTAGTGTGGATTGTGTGTACAGGATTCATTTGTTTTCTCTTTTGTGTGAGGCCAAGAACATAAGTTCTGCTTGATAAATCTTAACAATAATAAAGATCGATATACATGAGTGTATTTATTGCTGTTTGTAAACAAAAAAGTAAATGCTACCTCAGCATCTGAAAAAAGTGTTGATGTGGCCCCTTTAATTCATGGATATTGCTGATATCTTAATTCCATAGTAGCATTGGGGTAGTAGAAACATACATCTCTCTGAATTTATGCTTGTAGCAAAATGAGAGCTGCTAGAAATATGGTTTAAGAACAAGTTTGCTATTGGCTTACAATAGCAGAATCCTACTTTTGCTTGCTTCATGAGGAAATCATTCATTTAAAAATCAGACTTGTAGTTTATAGTTTGTCAAAAGTGGCATGAAAATTATGTGGGAGATAAAATTCTGTGACAGTGCCCTAATGCTATAGGGCACAATATCACAGAATAAATATGGGTGTAGAAGGCTGGCTTTTAACATTGGTTTTACAAAACAAATCTGTAGCAGCTTCAGTTGTGGATTTTTTCTCCTCTATACTATCCAAGAATTAAAAATTGTATAAACTCATGGATGGGGTTACAAAAATGAGTTTTCTTTAGACAACTTCTCAGACTCCCAAAAAGAGATTTTGTTTTTTGTTAAGAAATCAACAAAAAAATAGGTGATATCACATTGTTATCAGCACAGCCAAATTTTCCACTATGTTTCCTTAAAAAGGAACCCAAATCTTGTACTACTTTTCAAAGTAAAAAGAAAAAGTGAATATCTTCTTATCTCTTACAAAAATAAAGGTCCAGTTAGAGGACCTTTATTTGCTAAAGTTGCAAATTGTTTAAACTTTGTAGGATGCTTTAGAGGCACCCAAATGGTAAACCATATGGAGAAAATTCTACTGTCACACATGCTGCTTTCTGAAAATTAATTTAAAATAAATACATTATGGGCAAGAATGTCTAACTGATGTTCCATAGGCTCTTTTCCATGTTCTGAAACGTGCTTTACTCCAGATATACATGCTAACTGCAGCTAGCAGCTAGCTAAGCCAAACCTAAAAAGGAACTTGGTTTGGCCAACCAGAATTTGCTTTCTCCAGTCTTAAATGACATGAAATTTGTTTCTGAAACAAATCTCTTTCTGATACTTGCATAAACACATTTCACCTCCTTGTAATTTTTTTTTTTGTTATTTTTTGAATGCACCATGCAGTGAGCTGATATGTGTGATTTGTCACTGGAAAAAACTCGTATAGTTATCCATTGCAATACAAACAGCATAAAATTACTTACAGAGTTTTGAGCTTGTATAAATAATAACAAAAAGTTCACAAAGTGTCAGATTCCTGATTTGAAGCTACAGGAATGGAATTAGTTACCAGACGTCTTACCTTACCTGCTATAGTGACCTTTTTGTGTATAATGGATATAATATATGTAATCATTTAAATTTTCTATTCCCCTGGTCAGACAAGGACAGTTCACAGAAGACAATCTCTTTTTCTCTCGTTCAAGATTTTAGAAATGTATGTCACTTCCTCTGGGACCTTATGTATGTCATGTTCATTGCAAATAAGCATATGTTTTCCATCTCCTGTGTTTGGTCTGCTACTTATAGCCCTGTTTGTCATACCGATAGCTATAAATTGCAGTTTGTCAGGTTTTACACACTTTTTCATCATTTCATTAGTTATGTTAATTATATGCTCCTCTTTTTATGAATATCAGTAGCTGAGATGAATGAAGTAGTTGGAGTGAGGGAAGAAGGCAAAGCTGCAATGTTCCTTGTTGCAGAAATAAGTTTAAATATCTATTTTCACAATATTTCTACAGCCCTAGATCAGGGAAGCATAGGACTGACCAAACATCCATTGGGTTAGCAGCTGAACTTGGGCACTAGAAAGATAATTCCAGGTTAGTTTAATATGAATAGAATTTACTTCTCCTTCTGCCTGCTCCTCTCACTGAAACAAAAGCCTGAAAATAGTTTTGTTCTATACAGATAAAAAAAAAGCGAGGGGGGAGGCTCTGTGAAGAAAATTACCATCTTCCTCTCCCTTCCCTCCTGCCTGAAATCTAAAGTCACACAAAGACTTGAAAGGGCTGTGTGCCTCCCTGCATTGCCCTCTCACCCTGGGTGCTGGAAGTAAGGCTCTACTCCATGCCTTGGCATGCTGCCCATCTCTGAGTAGCCACCTCTGAGTTGCCATAAATCTCTCCAACTGGCACTCAGTTTGCTCTGGGGTATGAATATTCACATGGCACAGAAACCAGAATCCCTGATGACTTGCTTCTCAAGGGGGTACCCTGTTCACTGGAGTAGTGTTTGAGTGTATTGGCCAAGGTGAAAGTGCTTCATCTGGAAATATGCAGGGGGCCAATTACAGCCCTCCGTTTAAAGGTAAAAGCCTTTGGTTTATGTTTTTACCCCTATGATACTGTTTGTTTGTTTGTTTGTTTGTTTTGTCCACATAGAACTCGTTTTAGGCAAATTTCTCTCTCTAGGTATACATCCTGAACAAAATGCATCAGAAAAGGATAATTAATAGGCTAGAGTACTAAATGGTTCCCTTCCCATTACAATATTGCAAGGTAAAAGTATTTTCCTGGAAAATGAATATGTGAGCTTAATCTGTTGAGGGGAAAAAAAAAGGGGGGGGAATAGAATTAATATTTTCCATCTTTGTCTACTGAATTTCAGTGTGCTAATGCATTACCTGATCTATTCCAAATACATCAGGGTTACTGCTCATGTGCAAGCCATCTGTGTGATACAAGTTCAATTTGTTCATAGCTTCCCAGATGTATTTGAATGTGCTGGAGCTGAGACAGCAGATCCGTACTTGCATATCCCTGTGACCTTTACATGCCTATAGAGCATTTGGCCAAGATTTCTGGAAGTAATTCAATCAGGATCCCAGCCTAAATAGGAATCCCAGAGAAGTAGTCCAACCCTGGAATACAGATGAAATTTGAAAGGCTAAAATCCCTAAATAAAATTTTTAAAAAGAGACGAGAGAGGAGGAGGAGGGGAAGATATTGCTCTATTGCTACAGAAATTTTTAGTTAACTTTTGTTCTTAAGCAGATTTCCACCCTGTAGCCCAGCTTCTTAGAATCTATATAATTCTCCCTGATCCTCTGAATTTCTTAGACGACTTGGCTTAAATTTGGGCCTAAGTGGGTGTGTCATAAAAGACAGGATGTGTGTAACTGTATATAATGGGATAAAGTACCACAGTAGAACTGATGCAGAGTTTGAATTATACTCGTGGACAGAGCCTTAGGAATGAATAATAATAATAATGAAAAAACTTCTTTGTTTAACTAAGTATAGTTTTATTATCTTGTAAAAATCCCTCATTCATGCCTAGAAGTCTAAAGAAATGGTATCAGAAAGAATGTGAGAATTAAAATGGAAAGAATACATTAAAAAATCAATTTGAATTTAATTTATTTCAGGCATGTTCAGTCTTTTGTGTTTCCAACACTCACATATTTCAGGGAATTTTATTCTTTCAGTAGAGAGGAACTGAATTGATCAGTTCTGTTCTGTGCATTTCTGAAATTGTTGCTGTTTAGAACTAATGCATTGCAACTGTATGACAGCTTTTAAATGAGATCAAAAATAAATCAGAGGTTTGAAGGGTTGCCTTGGGTAGCCATTGAGGTTAGATGATTAAGTAGAATGAGTGAATAATGCACTCAGAGAATTTGTATCATTTTTTTTTACCTGTACTGTTAGAAAAACTGCAATCAAATTTTGATTTGTACAAGTTTGTTATTCAGCTTATCTAGCATATTTTTAAAAAGAAAAAGTGGTTTGCTTTTTTTTTTTGTATTATTTTTATTCTATTTTATCTCTGTGTTAGCACATTGTAATTTGATGGAGTGATAGCTATTAGTGGCTGATCACTTAGGCCCCATGTTGCAATTCCCTTCTTTGACTGGCTATGATTTAGGGCAGAATGCAATAATAAAAAATACTTTTGATTAGTGAGTTTACAGAATTTACAGGATTGCCTTAACAGAAAATGGTAATCCTACCTGACAGTTAGCTACATTGGCATGCATTTAATATGCTATGTCACCTAATTACAAAATTCAGCCATACTGACACCAATATCTCCTGACATGAGTGTAGTCCAGTTGTGCGTGATCAGATGCTTGAAGTAGTATTGCTTTAGCATTTTTTGTTTACAGTTCTGTGCATGAAAATGTACTGTCGAGAACAATTCCTTCAAGGTAACATTCTCAGGGTTGTTGTGCTGATGAACATGGCCCAATGAACTTGTCTGCCTAGCTTGATCACCGAGAATAACTTCTAGGATCTTCTTTGGTTTACTTTTTCTAATGGATAATGGAAGTAAGTTGTCTACAAGCACCAGCAGTATGCCATTTCTCAATATATAGATTAATAAAACTCGATAGATCAAAACAAACAAACAAACAAACAAACAACAACAACAAAAAAGAAAGAGCTCAGAAAGTTAGCTCCTACACTTTTAAAACAACTTTTTAAAAATTGATAATTTTGTTCTTTTTTTTTTTTTTTTTGAAAAAAAAGATCCTCTGTGTTTACTGTGGCACTGAGATGACTGAGTTTCCCTGCTTTGTACTTAACCTATTTATACAGTGCCATGGGCATGCATGACATTTTATAGACAGAGAGTAAGGCAAGATCCTAGTACCACCAAGCTTGCATCTTGATTTCATAGTCCTTCAAAGTCTGAATAAAGGTCAGTATATGGCATAACTTTATGAATTCCTAAGAAGTCAGTGCAAGCTGCAACTGCATTTTATATGCATTAATTAAAGTTCAAATATTCTTTAAGTTTTTTGCTTCAGGTTGAGAATAGTAAGTCAATGTTTTGTTATCATTGGAATACAGCCTCAGAAGCAGTACAGTTCTGATTTTAATACTGATTTCTCCATTGTACAGGAATTAACATGTCTTGCTGCTTGAATCACAGATCTTATTTCCTGCATGTATGCTTCACAGAAAAGCCTTGGAATAGCAATGAGATGAGCAGTTTACTATTTTTACCTGTTTAAACTGGGACGGGGCATAAAAAAAAAGCACAATGTAGAGATGTATGTTTTCCTCAAAACTTATCATGAATGTGTTTCCTGTTAGCTACAAAAATAAGTAATGTTTCTACATTTGACATAGATGTTATGCGATAACCCCATTAAATGTGAATAGGCCCAAAAATCTGACTTGTGAGAAAATTAGATTAACATTTTAAATCTGTTTATTATTCATTTATAATAAAGAGAAAGCTATAACTAGTGGTTTAATAGTCTGAAGTTTGCTCCAACTCCAACGCTTAAAAAATGCATGTTGTTAGACCTGAAATAGTTTGGGAATCCAGCTGGTTTCCCAGGTGATCTCAAAATGGTGGCATGCTGAAGAAGAGCAGATTAAGAAACTGTTGTTAGATCCATTGAAGATGGAGTTATTTTTGAGAAGCATTCCATAAAAAACCCTTCATAAAGTGTAATATTATTTATAAAGAGACAGTGCTCGGGATTCAAAATTTCCAGTAAACTCATGTAACATCTCCGTGCACTCTGCATTAAAATGACATATCTCCATATTCTGTTGCGACTCTAGTTGCCCTGTAGCATACCAATGGGACAAGAGCTAAAACACTAAGTAAAAGGGAATAGCTTTCCGAGAAGGTAAGCGGGTTTGTTCCAATTCTTTTTTTTTTTTTTTCCCATTCCTATGAGAACAGCTAGTCTCAAAGAGATGAAGGGAAGAAGAAATCAGATGGTAGTAATAAAAAAGAATTGTGCGGAAAGATCTTCCCTTTTTTCTCAAGTTGAATTCCCGTGAGGAGACAACAGCTGAATGTTGCATCTGGAAGACAGGACATGGAGAACCAAAGAGATTCCTGAAGAGGATACATTTAATTTTTCAGACCACAATGAGCTTTACTTAAATCACTTGTCAGAGAGGTATATATACAGTTTTGACGTTAGAATTTCCCCTTCACAATGCAGTGTTTTATAAGACATGCTAAATATATGCTGGTTCTTTATACAGTTTAACTTTCCCCTCACAAAATGTCTTACTTCTATAAATAGTTCTATTGTTTTGATGCATTCAAGCATCATCATTTGCTACATCTCTTGTTTGTTTTCATTAGATTGTCATGGAGGTCTTGGAAATCATTGACTCATAATGGATTTCTTTGAAGTTCAGCAGCTATATAAGTAAATGTGAAATGTTTTAGTTAGGATTGCTTCCACTAGACTATACAATGCTACCCTCTAGTTCTCTTACAGTACAATAGCACCTTCCTTTAATTCTTTTTTGTAGTCTTTTACACCTGCACAATGTTAATAGAATAATAACAGAAAACTGGTACTTTTTGAGGGTGCTTTGCCCATCAGGGCTAAGTGGGGAAAAGTCAGTCTACCTCACTGCACCTACTGCTGAAAGAGAGCTTTCAAGAGAGTCTGAGACTGAGAACACAGCTAAAGATGTTGAAATTATTTGTTGCTGTGGAGGGACAATCTTAATTTGCTGCTTGTCTCCTATTGGCACAAACTGTCATAGGAAGAACTTTGAGCAAATGCAGTCCTGCTCTTCTGGGGGCTGAACTGAACTAGTTACCTTGAGTTCTTGGCTATGTGACTTTTCAGCTTTCAGATCCCATTTTTTTTTTTAACACTGGAAGCAAGGACTAAGATAACCCTGAGCCAAGGTTACCTTATTATCTAGGTATGAAGATGCTGAGCTTGAAAACACTATGTACCATTGACCTACTTAGGTAGTTGTATAAATGAGAAATACGAAAACATGTTTCTTAAGTGTTTAACATAAGCAAAATTCCACTGTGTTTTGATTTAAACACCTTATAAAGTTTCTGCTGTATTACTTCAGTTACCAAAACCCATGACTGAAGCCACTCTATACCTTTCACAAAGCCTTCCCTTAAAATAAGGCCATCACTGATTGTTTTCCTGGTTGTGACAGCAATTGGGACATACTAACCTTCCATGTTATATAGCAGGGCCATATAGATGAGATTCCATATTTTCCAGATACTTGGGAAGCCTTAGATATTAGCAAAGAGAGATTAGCAAAGGTATAAACAAATGACAGTTTTTAAAAGATGCTGTAAGCTGGATTTACCTCTGTACTGCTGTATTTACCACTGTAAATGTGTACCTCTGTGTTACCTTCATGTTAGTCCTCAACAGTGCAGTGTTTTTTATCTATTAAAAATGGAAAATAGTTTAACTCTATATATTGCAGTGCATTAACAATAATGCCATTGCTATTACTAAGAATAGCTAACAGGTAATCTTCTAAAGAATAAGAACAGGTTCAAAAGTTTATCTGAAGCTTATCCAGTCTACATAAACCTCCTGGGATGTACAGTATTTTACACTGATTTGCTCAGGTGCATTTTACATCCAGCTGTCCTAGAAGTTACATAGGGGAAAAAAATGCTGGATGATAATTCTCTCAAGCTCCAGAGCTATGTGGAACTTAAAACTACAAGCCACTGCAAAACTAACGTGAGTGAAAGCAAGAGTAAAGAGAGAACATATCCTTAAATTAGCATTTAAGCTTGAATTTTGGGCGTTTTGTGTGCACTAATTTTCTCCATTCTGAGAATTAATCTCAGAATTAATTAGTAAGAGTAAGAGATCCGCTCTCAGAATGGAGGGACTGTACCAGATCAGCATTTTGATATTTTTTCAATTATGACAAACTAAGTCATTTTCTCCTCATTTTTAATCCCTGAAGTGGAAAAATCTGGCCTCACTGATGTTAAAGCATGTGAAAAATATGACTGCTTTGGATTTATCAGTCTGATCATCATTTTAGCATGAAAGTATTTTATGAGAAAGCAGTAGTCAGTTCACAAAAAGAAAGATCACATTTAAATTATAACAAATTCAAAAGTAGGTGCATTTAGGCTTTAGGCCTGGGATTTAGGCTTTATTTCTGGTTTTCTAATTAATTCCTTAAACATCTCTTAAAGCGAAAATCTTGCTTCTTTGCTATGTTTATATACACAGTGTCTCCTGACACACTACATAATAGGATGCTGGAAGCTGTGCCAGGTCCAAAAGCAGAAAGTGCAATGGATGACTTTGTGCTAGACATCTCTGAATACACAGGCAACATTTCCAGGCTGAACCATATTCATAAATGTGTGAGGAGAAATCAGAAGAGTTATGCCTGAGAAGTTTATTGCTGTGATCTCAGATTTTTCTGTGAAGTCATCTTTAGTCAATGAATGTTATGTAACCTTTTGCAAAACCAGTGTAAAATTGTACTTCTTGATGTAGGAAAAAGAGGAACTCCCTTCCCAAAATAGACCCAAGCAAAACTTTCATCTCAAACTTTCACCTCAAACAAATCTTTCTAAGATATAAGATTCTAAGATTCTGAGATATAAGTGTTTCTTAGTGTTCAGATCTTAGTGTTTCTTAATTGTATGCAAGTGCAGGGAACTTAATTAAAAAAAAAAAAAAAGAACGAAAGTTGGAGCAATATGCTTGCAAAGGCATTAATGAGTACATGTTTTTAACCTCCAATGACAACATCAAGGAGGGGAGAGGAGGGAAGGATAGAAGAGCATAGTCTCAGGACAGCACAGCCAACTTCATGGCTCCTTGTTACTGGAAGAAGAAGCTCTCTCCCACTTTACTCTATCAATTCCTGGCCAAGCAATCCGTCCTGCCCCACCTTTTTTTCCCCACTTTTTTTTTTCATATCATGCTCCCTTTAACCTTAGATGACTGAGCTGTTTCTTCAGTACGAATGAGTTAAAGCAGTCTACTCTGCAAGTGTTCTTTGCAAATCAAATTTTAGAGAGTTAAATTAGCTTACAGAAAATAGAAGAGTGATGGGGGGTGAGCTGTGCTGAGAGGTACTCAGAGAAAAGGAGGTGGAGGGAACAATATCAGTGAGCTAGCTGGCAAGTGGGTTCCCTTCACCCTAGGGCCTATCCACTGATTTCCAAAGAGTTTTAGGAAACAAGGATGACTTTCAGGAGTTACTGGATTTCACAGCAAAATCACCTCAAGAAATCTCTGCCACCTCCAGAAGTTAGCAGCTACCTTTCTCCTCCCAGTCCACTCCTGGCAGTCTCTTGCTGCTCAGTTTCACTGCTGGAGCCTGTTGTGTGGCTCTGTCATAAGTCAAACCACAGCCACAGTTGAGGTTTATACCTACCCTTGCACTTTCAATGGAGGGAGGAAAACAGTTAACCTGTGTAACTTCTGCAGCCCAGTTGACTCAGCCAGCTCAGACCCTGTCTGGCTCTGGGAAACAATCAGAACATGGGCCTGGAAACTTCTAAGGCCATCTCCTTACAAAAAACAACCAAAACAGTGTGGTCAAGTAGACTGAGAAGCTTCCTAGACAAGTAGTGCTTCACAAAATTTTGACTTGAAATCTCTGAAATGTGTGGGACTACTTTCGACTGAGAAATAACTTCAACAGCTATAAATGCTATTCGTAAATCTAGTTATAAAGGACAGGCTTCAGTTTACAAGAAAGAGCCAACACATTTTCTAGAAACCATGAGCCCATCAGATAGGCGAGTTGCAAAGACAGATTGCAGACTCGAGGGAAAACAACAAAATGTAGTAGTGGGTATAGCCCACTTCTCTCTGTCAAGGATCTTCTGAATTTTGACTATAAATAAATGTCTTCTTCCATGGACTTTCTTCCACACCTCTGAAAGGGAGAGAATGAATGTCCAGATTGGCAATTGAAGAGCTTGGAAATCAGAACATCTTTGTTTAATGGCTAGTTATAATACTTGTTGAATAATTGTGATTTTTATGTTCCATCTCCTAACTGTTTATCATAACTCTACCTTCTAATACACCTAATGTGCCCTTATGTTCTCTTGACCCTGGTAGCCCTAATGACTCCTGCAAATCATTAGACTCGAAAGGAAAATTTATAAAGTAGAAAATAATGAGACCATATGTTAAAGGAGTGCTTGCTAAAGGATGCCGAATGTCTTGTAAAATTAAATAATATTACTTCCTTGTCTGTAAAGTACTTAAATATATGCAAATACAGATAATATTATGCATTAATATAGTGTTACTTCTGTTACAGTATTATTTGTATAATTGTTGCAATTCCTTCTGTAGTGTTTCTAGATAAAAAAGCCAATGGTTCTACTTCATGGAAATTGAGGTAATGTATCTTACTCTATGTTAAAAAAGATGCACAAACTGACTGTCAACTGTGTTTTAATTATATGTGTTTATAAATAGTTTGCAAGGCAACCCAGTTTTTGAAAATCTCTTTGATCTCAGCTAAGGTTTTACTTGGATAAAAAATAAAATAAAATAATAAGAATGAAGTATTGGTTGATCCGGGTGCCTTAGGACACTAGCTTATCTAATGGATAAGCACATATGAATAGAAGACAAAAACTAATGTATCTCTGAGAGGAATTAAAGTGCTTTGTGGAATATTAAGCGTCCACCTGTGAGCCCTGGGTAGAAGAAATCCCTGGCTGTGCTAAAGGGGTTGATGAGAGATGATTCTTACCTTCACAGAACTCTAGTAAAATCAGCAGTGCATAAGATGGTATCAGTGGATTAAATTGCATAATCAGATTCTAAAGACTGACTGAAACTTTGCCTGAGATTATTTATTGTAATAAAATATTTTGATGCTGTGTTCTTTGGCAGAAGAGAAATTAATTAGGAAGCTACAAAGTGCTAAGAGCTTTGTCTCTCAAAGTCCTGCATACTAAGCAGAATTTAAATTCTCATGCCAGTGTCAAAAGAAAAAAAAATTCCTGTAAACAGATGGAGATGGGAATCACTGAAAACCTCTAAGACCCCTACCTCCAAAGAAAGTGCTACACAGCCTCTCCCTGCTCTTTTCTTGTTCTCTCTGCTTTCTTTTGTTTACTCTGCTAGTTTGCCTGAAGCTGTATTTGCTTTAGATGGTGTTGTTTAACACAGAATATATCCTGTATTTGCTTTTTATATTCAATCACCATGCTCTTCTCAAAGTTAAGAGTTTTCCTCAGTACTAGAAATTCAGACAATTCATACTGAAAAAAAAATCCTTTGATTGTGATGAAAATGAATTGTGGTTCTTTGCAGAGTTTAAACCTAGCAGAAGATTTATAATCACAATGCACATTTGCTCTGTGGCTTATTTGAACCTTATTAGCATGTAGGTATGGCAAATGGAACATGGCTTCTATTAATATTTTTAAACCCTAGCAATTTTGTTTGCAATAGAGAATAGATTATGTCATACTTGTTTGACATGTGAAGACACAAATGCTAAGTGCTTACCTATTCCTTTACACTAGGGGCATCTGCCCTGCAACTATTAAATCAAATGCAGCTCAGGAACAATTCAGGTGCTGTTTCCAGCACAGCACAAACCTGCCAGTTTGGCAACACTGGGCACACCAGGGTGTGCATATCCGAAATAAAATAGGAAATGAGCTAGCAGGCACTGAAAGGGCAAACCCTGATAATTTGCCCCAGGGTTGAGCTGCATGGCAAACCCTTCCGGAGCCCATGAGAGGGAAATGAGACCAATAGGAACCAGACAGCTTTTTTTCTGTGAGCTGCTGACAACCCGCCCTGCAAATAAGTAGGCGAACAATGCAGCTGAGAGAGAAACCTCAGCTCGCTACTCCAGTTCCTAATGGGCTGCTCATGACCTCCGAGTGTCAAACCTCTGAGAAATGCAAAATGCAGTGCTGTGGGATAATTTTTAAAGGTTGTATCAGTTTACAGTATTGCATCCTTTCAGTACTCTTGGCTACCTAACAAGTTAGGGGTTGCTTTAAATTCTTCTAAGATATAGGATGAGAGGAGTCAGCTAAGGAGCCTTAAGTATTTTATATATAGCATTTTCATATTAAAAAGTAAAGTTACTCAATTTATTTGCTTTGCCACATGTATCAGTCTGCTGAAAGGGAAACATGCTGATATGACTAAATATGAAAAGATCAGAGAATGTGAAGATTAGTGCTTTAAAGGAAAGAATTAATCTACCTGAAGAACTTAATACCAAAACAATAACATGGCATAAAACCTTGCACCTTTGACTGTGATCTTTTTAGCTGTTAAAAGCTATGCATGTTCAAACCACATTTGGATACAGGAAGCAGGTTGTTGAGAAAATGTAGTGCTGAAATATTGTGCTGATGGTGGTTCAGTAGGTGGCACTGTTCCCTTTAGAGAAGAGCAGCAGTCCATCAGGAGACACTGATCTTTGGGTAAAAAGACAGAAAGTCAGGATCTGGCATACTGCATCCCTCAGGATCTTTCGATGCTCTTTGTAATCACAATTTCTCCTGAGCTAAGGCTGCCCCTTCCTTTTGCCAAAAATTATTACTTTCATTTCATCTGCGTAAACACTTTCTTCTCTATGTTATTTTTCAGTTTTGTGGTGCAGGATTGTAAACCCTTTTGGTATTATCCTAAGAATAAACTGTTAACTGATGGGTCAAGTTAATGCTTTCTATTACAAGCCAGTTAAGCTTATATATGTCCTTTACTTCTTCTCCATTTGCTGGTGTGCCTGTTTAAATCAAAGAATTATTGCTGCTGTAGTTATAAAGTGAAAGATCAATTGTTTTAGTCAATTTGGGAGTTTATAGCAAAGTAAATTGGGGCTGAGACAAGAAATAGTTTCTAACTCTGGAAGAATATGGGACAGACTTAACACAAATGAATTTCATCTTAGTGGAAAGAAAATTTTAGAATAAATCTCATTTAATCCAGACCAATAATCCAAGATGTTTCTAAAAGGTATTGTCAGCTGGGGCTGGCCTCAAAGAAAAGCTGAATTTCCCTCTGTTGATACTAGCAGGTGCAATTCCTTTGAAACAAAGTGGTTGGTACACTAATTTCTTCTTTCCAGACTGTTCATCTCTAACTTGTGTAGCTGAGTGCTGAAAGAATTATATTTGTGCCTTAGGATATAATTTAATATCTCTAAAATAAATTGAGTGAATGTTGATACATCAAGAAATGCAAATACAAAACCAGGTTGTCGAGGATGCTCATAAAAATGAAAGGGAATGACAGATAAGTTCTTTCTGTGGGCTGCAGGTAAAACTGTGGTTATGAGACTAGAAAATACAGGAAATGTGATTCAGAAATAACTTCCCTTTCTTACTTATGACAATGCTTAATGCTGTAAGTTACTTAAAATTATTTCTAGAGAATAAATATTCTACTACAAAAAGTGGAAAAATACCACGTTTTCAATCAAATCCTAAAATGAGCCTTGTCCCTAATTTAATGTGCTAAATAAGTTATCTTCCATGTAAATGTAAAACACAAATTTTTGTCATATTTATTTTGAAATATTAATACTGAGATGATTGTGTGTTAAAAACAGCAGTTTCTGAATATGAGATTTTTACTCCCTCGCTCCACCTCATTTCCCCTCCAAAATTCAAAGTAATGTTAAAAGAGGAAAATAGTACCACATTTTCCCAGTCCTGTTCTGTTACTTGAACCTTTATACATACTAAGCTAGAACTCCCTGTAGAAAACTCTGCCAGAATGAATCAGTGGAGGTAAATAAATTATATGTGTATCAGGCATAAAATGGAATTCTGATCATAAAAAGCAATGGTCTACAATAAGTCATTTTTGTGAAAATCTTTCCCAATTGTTTAAATCCTATGTCATTGTATATCTCTCCAAAGGCAGTAAATAAGCATTAGGCATAGCGTTCAGGGATTAGAATAGGCATTTCTGTGGATACTGCATAGGAATAGAGCTACTGCCTGAAGTAACTTTCACAGGCCTTTTTGCAGAGGTTTTGCAAAATACCTGTGGCTGTCTCAGCTTCCTCAGACACTTCTTATGCCCTTTAGGTCACTTTCTCTAGATTTTTCAGATCCCTACCGAAAGATGTAAACACCCTCCATGGAGCACAAACACATCTGAGAAGCGTAGAAGCTAATTCACTTATATAACACATTCTGGAGACGATCAATATTTAATACAATGTTTAGCATCCAAGCCAAAAGGCACAGCAAAGGGAAAATTTCGTAATGACTCTAGTCAGTTTGGATAGGTTCTTCGTAATTTACATTTTCAAATCACATCCTTAGCATAGTCATACTGGTCATGCTTTGCCATTGAGAATTCTCTGAAATGTAACACTGAATGTATGGAAAATGAATTTCTGATCAGTGAAGATTAGGACATGAGGACTTCAGGTTACAGTTTGATCAGCATAAAGCAACGACGGGCAGGATTTGCAACATTGCATTTCAAGATTTACCTTCATATTGTCATAATGAAATTGCAGAATGTTTCCTGATAATTTTTATGAATGTGTTTTGTAGAAGATGCGCTGTTGTTTCAAACTCTCTCTGCATCTATCTTTTAACTATGACATATCTTTGTGTGGAATAGTATTTGGCAAACTGGTTTTGCATACAGCAAAATCTAGCTGTATGATGAGAAAATTGGCCAGAGTTCAGTCATTTGTGTGTTTTCAACAAGGTTTGCTAATTTTCCCTCCCTCTCAAGTTCTCATTTTCAATTTTCTTAGCAGACATATTTTGGGCTGTATTTTGAAGAGGGATCTTTGGAATACAGAGAAGTTATGTTGTAGAGCAGAAAGTCTCTAAAAAATAGGAATTACTGCACATGTTAAGAACATTGTTGTTATGGGGTTTTTAGATACAAGAAAAAGTTCAGATACCAGTTGAACTCCAATTTTGGGGCACTTCAATCTGACCATTTAAGATCATTCTACCAATATTCCTCATTAATGGAGGAATGCATTTCCAGCCAAAAGATCCTGGTCTGCAACGTTTTTTATGGCAATATCTTAGTAAATGTGGGACAAGAACTAAGACCATCTCTTCTCAACTGATTCTCAATTGACTGACACTTGATCTATAAGAGAACCACTCTCAGCTCTAACATCACAATTACCATATAACACCTACACTAAGACTATTCCCTTGGGGATTTAATACTGTGATTATAAAAACCATGAAAGATAACCTGCCAACACATGATTTTCAGCTATTATTAAAAAGGAAATACACTCTAGAAAAAAAATCTAAAGTACGAATTTAAACAGGCAATTAGTGGATGTTGTGTTTTGGGTCTATACTGTTTCTTAGATTTACTTTTAACTTCCTTTCATCTGGTGTGATGTAAACAATAGCACTACATGAAGGCATTTATGTTTTAATAAGTTATACTACTATAAATATCAATACCAGCTTAAATTCAAACTTTTACTTTATTTTAAATACAGTTGAGGCCAAGTTCACATGCAAATTGTGGAAACACTTCCTAGTGAAGGCACTCCTAGCACTGATACATGGCTAAACAAACTGTGGGGAGTTTTATACTGTGAAACAATTCAGTTTGACATGGAAAATTCTTCTCACTGAGATACTGAAAAGACTGTTTTAATATTTTATGGATTTCATTGTTGTTTTATTATTTTGAAAGTTTTCTCTACATCTAGCATGGCATGTTTTACTTAGATGTGAGTATTTCTTTTTCTTAACAAGGACAGATTATTTTAGAAAAACATTGTTCAGGGACTGGTTGCTTTTCTCTCTGTTACTTTTGGATAAATCAAGGTAGTTTATGAAATACTTTCTTGAAGGATCTATTTTACTATTTACTAATCTTACTCTTTTAAGAAAAAAAAGATAGAAAAATGCATGTTTTTGTTAAACAGAAAGAAGGAAAATCCCAGAATTTTATCATTCGCATTTATCATCCAATCATGAGCAAACCTTGTTCAGTGCAGAGATAAACAGAGTCACGTTAGATTTGCTGTGAGCTCGAGCCTCTCACAGTGCTCATTTTATCAACAAAGACAAATGAAGGAGTAGAAATTGTACCACAGTACTAGCTCAACATTGTCAATCTTAAATAAAATCCACTGCTGATGATAGGGATTCCGACACTAAGTTGTCAGAATCCCTCTTGATATGGTCCAGAGTATCAGTGATTAAAAGAAGGAATTGAATTAGTTTTTTAATCTCTTTCTTGATAAATACCCTATTTTCAGAGAAACAGCTGTGAAATTCTCCTGTAGATGCCATTTTACTTTATAAAGGAAAAAATAGGGGGAACAGTAGAATGGTTTGACACTAAGTATGTATAGAAACTGGCTATCTATTAGAGGCATCACACATTGCCTGTAAAGACAATGAATATTGAAGAAGATCAGTTACCAGTGGAGGTTTACTTTCTGTAAAGAATTCACACACAAAACCACATATAAAACTTAATACATACAGAAAGCAGCATTCTGACTCATTTCATTGATGAAACATTGCTTTGGTTCAATTCCTTCACCTACTTTGAGGAACTATGCCATGTGAACTATAGCTCCTCAGCATAGAGAGTCATAACCTAACTCTAAATTCAAGTGCTTAAATTTTTTTTTTTTGGGGGAGGCGGGGGGCGCGTTTCAGAGATTTCCTATCACTCTTCTACATAATATTTTCTAATCAGAACTATTGATTGACAGTCTCAAGGATTAAAAAGCACAGTTTCCCACATTAGCGCATATCACAACTTCAAATATTTACATGATACAAACGGATATTAAACATTTCTGTTTGATATCTGGTTGCATACAGAAGGTTTGCTTAGGTCAAACTTGAGATTAAACCAGTTAGTCAAAGTGGATTTCAAACATACGTGTCTTTCTTACCCTTTCAAACCGTCATGTGAAGGTCTATCAGATTTCTCTTGCCTTATTTTAAATGACTAATGCAGAATCCAAGGAGAACAATGTATCTAAAAAGAATAACTCAGGACAGAGTTAAATTTGAGAATTACAGTGAGTTTGAAAGTTCGTACAGTTTGCAAATATAAAAAGAAGTGTCAAACAAATATCCTAATTAGTCATAATCAAGAATATCTGGAAGACTTTTCTTCACAAAACGTAAGATGTGCAATAGTCATGGCATTTTATTCTATTTAACTAAGTTTGAAAGCTACCAGTAGTTCTTTTATGGTCTTAATTTTTAACAATTTTTAAAAACCTTATTTTTCATGCCAGACTTTAATAATATGATCACGCATAGTTCTATAAGAACAAATATTCAACAAACTTTGGCATGACCCCTTTTGAGAAAGCTAGAAAAAGTGAAGATACTGAAACTTTGTCTAAAGGATTTGCAGAGGTGAAACATTAGCAATGATATTCAGCTCTTGTGTAGATGGCACATAAGACCCTATGCCTCATAAATCCTTTTAAAGCCTCATTTAGAAAGTTTAAGCAGGATTTAAGTGATGCATAGGTCTTCTGCAGGCCAAGTGCACTGGTGTGAATTTCCCTTTAATTACCTGAATGTCAGTAGGGTTAGACTATAGTAAGTATGAAAAGTGTAGAAAATCACTCAGAAGGCCCTATTACATTGCAGCACTGTGTATTATTTAAATGTGTTATTTTTCTAGATGTCTGTATTAAAATAAATAGATTCTCCCTCCACAGGATATAACAACTTGACAAGACTTAAAGTAAATTCATTATTAACTCAGAGAACAGACAGACTTGGAGCGTGAATTTGCATTTTCAGTCTCTTTTGTAGAGCAGCATCTCTGAAAATTAATATTCTTGTATGTTTTTTTCATGTTAGCCTGTCCCCAATAAAGAGTTTGGACTTCAGGAAACCAGATCTCCAGCTTCTGAAAGTACTTGGTAACTGAATTGAAATGAGAATTCTACTGATTTACATCAGCTAAGAATTTCCAGAGGTACAAAAGCAGAGGAATTAAAAAAAAATCATTAAATGCAATGTTGTTAAAGAAACAGGGGTACCATCAGTAATATAAACAATGAAATGAAACATTTCCTAGATCCCCAAATCCAGCCACATATTATCTAATATTTTGCCAGTGACTACAAGAATGTGAGGATACTTTCTTAATTTCTCTGTGGAGGATCAGCAGGCAAGCCTGGGGGAATAATGGATGAAAGGCTGTTTGTCAGTTTGAATACAGCATCAAACACATGACATCTTCCAAAAAGAATAGAAAAGAATAATGAAGTGTTTGAATGTGCAAGTCTCCCAGGTTTTGCTGAAATATAAGAGGACAGAAATGTGTTTTCTTCCCTGGAATATGCTGATTAAAGTCAAGCTTTTATTAGTAGTAGTAGTATTAGTATTATTACTAATAATTATTACTAATACTAACAATAATCCATGTCTTCCTCTAAAAATATGCTTAATTCTATGGAATCATTATGGGTCCAGATGGGACTACGAGTAGGGTACATGAAACAGTTTACTAATTGAATTAGTTTGAAAATAAAAATGATTCTTTTTAAGTGCCAACTTCAAATTGCAATCACCTCTGTAGGCTCAATTCAGGCATCATTGTAGAAGTAAAAGAGGTACAGTGCAAAATTTGATCCATTTTATATGATATTTGCTTTACTTTGATAAAGGCAAAAGGAAATACATTTGAGGGCTGAAAACTTTTCTCAAAAAGTTGGTCTCAGGAGAATTGCTTGGTATTACTGCATCTTTTGGATTATTAAAATTCACTAAGCAAATAACAGTGATGCCCTATGCCTTACACTCTTGCATTACAGAAAAAAAAGAGGGAAGTGTGTGTGATTGTTCAGTGTGTATGGGGAAATTCATACGTGTCAGGAGCTGAAAAATTGATGTCAATAGCATAGGACGCCTACCCTTTGTCTGTTTTCAAAGAATTAATAAATTAATTAATTATTAAACCAAAATAACAACAATAAAAAAGTTTTAATTAAAGAAATCAAGAGTAGTTAAAGCAATGTTTCATCCCTTGGGGATATAGGCAGTTGGACTTCTTCCCTTCTGGAGTGCTGGGATGCACCCCAGAGTTCTGCGTGAGCTGACAGATGTCATAGCTAAGCTGCTCTCCATCATCTTTGAAAGATCCTGGAGAACGGGGGAGGTGCCGGAAGACGGGAAGAAGGCCAATGTCACGCCAGTCTTCAAAAAAGGCAAGAAGGAGGACCCAGGCAACTACAGGCCAGTGAGACTCACCTCCGTCCCCGGAAAAGTGATGGAATGGCTCATACTGGCTGTTGTCTCCGGGCACATGGAGGACAAGAAGGTGCTCAAGAGTAGTCAGCATGGATTCACCAAGGGGAAATCTTGCTTGACTAATGACGGAATGACCAGCTGGATAGATGAGGGGAGAGTGGTAGATGTCATCCATCTCGACTTCACCAAGGCTTTTGACACCGTCCCTCACAACATCCTCCTGGGCAAGCTCCGGAATTGTGGGATAGAGGAGTGCTCAGTGAGGTGGATTAGGAACTGGCTGGATGGCAGAGCTCAGAGGGTCGTGATCAGCAGTGCAGAGTCTAGTTGGAGGCCTGTAGCT
>NW_010590000.1:120327-216744 GCF_000705375.1 Tinamus guttatus
CATATATTGTACATCATATACAAATCACAGTAAATATGGCTGACATAACCTGATCTGAGACTTCAAAAAATTACACATCAGCTAAAAAAATTACAAAGCAAATTGGTTTTCTTTACATGACTGTGGTGCTTAACACAGTTTTCTTTATGACTGATGCGATTTTTAAGTTTTTTTCTACGTATATTGGCGTTGTTACTTCTAAAATTGATGTGTCTCCTATAAGGCTACAAATGGGCAAAACCCAGAATTTTGTACCCAGACATTGCAAGGAGACAATATGACAAAGAGATGAAGTGTCAGAAAAAACACAATTTTGATTTAGAGAGACCAGCCTGACTTATATTGCAGCTATGGGAATTAGGAAGAATACTGTGAAGGTAAGATGGTTCTAAACTACAAATTTACATTCATGTTTTATACCCCATAAATTTATAGGGATTTTGACATGACAGTGTTTGATAAGGAAGATAAATTTGCTTTGGATTGAAAAAAAAAAAAGAAAGAAAGGAGAGCTATCAAAAGCCTAGCTTTCTACAGTAAAATCATGAATGAATTTGCACTATGTGAGAAATAAGCAAAATCTAGGTGCCTATTTACTGCAATAAATTTGACTATTTTTCTCTCTCTCTGATCACATCTAATGTCATCCATATTATGTTCCATTGGTTCTACCTGTGTGATTTCTCACCACCCAGGCAAAGAGCCTGCAAAATATATATCTTTTTGTGATCTCTTTGCTGGAGATACACAACCCTGGTAGGCCAGAGGAATCTTTTTATACGTATCTCTGCTTCATACTGGGGAGCCTCACCATGCCTGAACATCTGCCAAATATGACGGGAGACTGAGACTACTTCTCACAGCATTTTAAACTGAAGTCACCAGAGTTTACGCTGAAAAACCTAGGGAATGTCCATACAGACTCCTTTACAAAGAAAATACTATTCAATAAAGAGGTGGAAGTAGACACAAGTGGGACAGAAAACTACCGATCTTTTCAGTTTTGATCAGCCTTTAAAATGTAGGACATAATATTGATGTCATTTAAATAACAGCAAAAATGCTATTGTTGGAAACAGTGAAAAAACGTGAGACTGATCATGCTAACAGTACAATGTTTTTTGACAATAGCATTTAACAAGTTTTAGTTCACTTAAACTATATGCAAAGTAAAGATTATTTTTTGTGGAAAATCTGACTTTTTGAAAAGCAAGAGGTTCCTCTTTTCTTTCTTTAAAATACTGAACTTCCTGCTCTCCAATTATCATGTACAAGTCAAAAAAGACTATGCACCCAACCAAATTACAGTGTTGTCCAATCACATCTAAGTCAGGCTTTCTGAGTTTGAGCTGTGCTTGACACAGGATCAAGAGGTACAGAGTTGTCTCAAAAATTCCTTTTCCCATTCTCTGAAAACCAACTCGCTAGATGAAGTAATCAGGGGTTATTTAATCTGAAGAAAAGAGACTCAGGGGAGACGTTATCACTCTCTACAACTACCTGAGAGGAGACTGTAGTAAGACAAGGATCAATCTCTCTAGAGATAATGTACTGCAAAGCCTGGCTCAAGCAGGGATCCTAGAGCACATCAGGGCAGGTTTGGAAGATCTCCAGAAAAGATCTCCACAACTTCTTTCAGAAGACTATTCTCGTGTTCTGTCACCCCAACAGTAAAGAAATTCTTTCTCATATGCACATGAAACTTACTGTGTTGCAATGTGTACCCTTTGCCATGACTTTTCTAGCCCCATTCCTCATGGGCCTCTAGGCTTTCTCTCTGTTAAGCCTAACCCTCACCCTAACCCCAAGCCTGAGGTCATCAAGGATAGCGCTGGCTAAATGGCAAATATGATCCCAGAACCACTCTGGATATAGCGCTGCCTTTCCTTTGGCATGCCCTTTCCAGACATGCTCGCCATGGGGCTCTAGGTTTTCTTGCTCTCTTAATTGCAACCTTAAACCCTAGAAGACCTGTGTGCTCACTGCAGTGATAGTGTATAACTCCCCCCTGGGTGAGAGCCCAAGGAGGCACCTCTCTGTCCCAGAGATGGCTGGAGAAACAAGCAGTTGCCTTATCAATGTTTAGTAAATGATGGAAGAATATTTGGGGATGCTGGTTTGGGAAAAAAAAAATAGCAGATTGATAAACTCTGAAAGATAGGGCTTACTGCCAATACACAGTTGAGCAAGCTGCACAATTGAGCATGAATGTAGAATCTCTGAGCAAACAACTGGTCCACCTGCAGATGTTAAAAGAAGAACCAAAAAACCTTTAAAAAGAAGTAAATAAGGCTGAAAATTTAATAGTACCAGACAAGCAAAGAAGAAATAGAGTAGCTCTAAGAATGGAAAAAAGTGTTGATCTAGCAAAGCTGTCCAGACGAGCCAACAAAAAATAAAAACTGAAGTAGGTAAAACAAGAAGCAGCTGGGGAGTGAAAGCAGTTAAAACCTTTCAGGTGTACAGGGCGAATTACTGTTACATTGAGTGTGCTGCTCAATGATTGGCCAGCAAGAGGGCATGGGCGCTCCTGCAAGGAATAAAAGCCAGGCATCTGAGGATGTTCTTTCAGACATCCTCTGGTCCTCTGTGGGGTGGGATGATTCTACCACTAAGGGCCTCCATACTGGGCCAATACTAACCCTGAGGCACGCTGGGGATTGTGGTTGGTGCCTTAGACCTAATACTGAGGTCTGAAGACCTACTTCTGGGTAAATGGCAAGGAAGGTCCTAGCACCAGTCTGGGTATAGTGTTATGTTACCTTTGGCATTCTGGCTTCTGTCAGGAATGGTGTAGCCAACAGTACTAGGGAACTGATTGTCCGTCTGTGTTTGGAGCTGCTGAGGCTCCACTCTACTACTGTTTTCAGTTTGGTCTCCGTCACTGCAGGAAGGACAGTGAGGTGCTGGAGCATGTCCAAAGAAGGACAATCAAGCCGGTGAAGGCGCTGGAACACAGACCTTACAAGGACCAGCTGAGGGAGTTGGGATTACTTCTTCTGGAAAAGAAGAGACTCAAAGGGAGACCTTATTGCTCTCTACAACAACCTGAAAGGAGGTTGTGATGAGGTGGGGGTTGATCTCCAGAACAACCACAGACAGAACAAGAGGAAATGGCCTCCTATTGTGGTAGGGAAGGTTCAGGTTAGACATTAGGAAGAATTTCTACATGGAAAGAGTAATTGAGCATTGAAACACGTTGCCCAGGGAAGTGGTGGAATCACCATTCAGGAAACATGTAGATGAGGCACTTAAGGACACAGTTTAGTGCGAATGGTGTGAAGGGTTTATGGTTGCATTCAATGATCTTGAAGGTCTTTTCCAACCTTAATGATTCTATGATAAGCTGTTTAACTTATTCTTATAAGTATATTTTTGATGGGATTATTTTCTTGATCCATAATTCCTCCTCTTTGACCAGTTATTTCTTGGTCCAGGATAATAAGAACATTTTCCTTGATGTTAAAGCATACAGATTGTGTGTCATAATTTTAACCTAATATATTCTTGCTGAGTAGCGTATGGTGCAATAGATAATGCAGAAAGCAGCAAAGCCTTATACCCCAAAGTTATGCCTAAGGATAATCTGTTTGATATCTAGCTGAAATACTGCATATTTCCTTATTCTTTCTATGTCCAAGTCCTGCGATGTCTGTAATTTCAAGTTCTGCAACATCGAATCTTATGCCTCACTTGTTTAACAGTTTTCAGGGAGTTTTACAGTGTAAGGAGGATGAACAGTGAATGGATTTATTTATCAAAACAAATTAAATACAAAGTAGTATTTTCATTTCTTACCTCCTCTTCTGTAAGAAATAAACTACTAAAATACATATGGTTAAAACAATGGTTAAATGGGAGCTGTGTAACAGCTCCTCATTGATTTGTGCTCTGGAACAAAATCTTATAAAACATTGTTTGCAGCTAAAATATCTGTATTAATGAATGCTGTTGAAAGCAAGTTCTTTATTTGACTTTAGCCTTGAATGGGTTTTGTGCTGGTTAACAATTTTTATTTCATTTCAACTACTATTCAAGGAATAGTTCTTTCAGTGGCCTAAATTCTCAGGAGTCCTTGGCCACCAACAGGGCTGTGACTGTTTATAGCAGCTAACTTATGCAGGGCATTACAGAATCCAGGGAAAATTTAAGCTTCCCCACTCGCTCTCAGTTAATCTTTCTTGCTTATCATTGTTCCAGTATTTCTTTTAGTGTAAGTATCCAGCAATAATATTCAAAGCTTAAAAAAAAAAAAAAAAAAAAAGTGAGGAAAAAAGGACCCTTTACTCCCAATTGAGATAGTACCATTATTTGATTTGCTGGAATATGCCTGTCATCTGGAGAGAATCTTTAAGGATTATCTTTTTTAGGTCACAGCAGATGTTATCTTCACCTCACAGTCATAAACAACAAGGAAAAGAGGTAGGAGGTAGATGAGAAGCGAAAGGGCACTCACAGGAGGACTCATGACAAGAGGGACAGGAAACTGAGCTGAGGGATTAGTCAGGAAGGCAAATCTGATGGCAAATAGTGGAAAGGGAAGCCACATGAGGAGGCAGAATCAGAAGCTGCTGCGTTCATGATGCATGATTAGTTGTTGTGATGGGAGTCCGAAATAAGGAGAAGGGAATTTTGATGGCTTGAATGCAATAAAATCAGAATGAAGATAGATGTGGTAGGTAGTTTTGAGGGAAGGGGTTAAAATTCAAATTACTTGGCTAGAAATGAGAAGGAATAAGACAGAAACATAGAGAAAATAGACTGAGATTCTGCTTGTAAAAGGCAGAAAGTGTTAGGATAAGTTATGATAAATGGAAGCAAAATTTAGGCATCAGAAGCTAAAGACGGACACAGGAGATAGGCAGGAATAAGATACTCTTAAATGCAAAGCAAAAGATATGGACTTGATCGTGAGTGGCTGATGGACAGAGACAATTGCATTTCCTCTGTTTCACAATCACAGAATAGTTGGGGTTGGAAGAGACATCTGGACATCACCAGGTCCAGATCCTGCCACTCCTTAGGCAGGGTTACGTACACCAGGTTGCTTAGCATCTTGTCCAGGTGGCTTTTGAATGTGTCCAAGGATGGAGACTCCACAACCTCTCTGGGCATTATGTGCCAGTACTTTTTTGCCCTCACAACTTTAAATTTTTTTTAAAAAAGTTTTCTTTTGTTCCGGTGCAGCATGATTATATACATATATAAGATCCATCTCAGTCTTCTCCAGGCTTGTGTCAGCACTCAGCCTTTTCGTATATGAGATACCTTTAATATTTTTAGCAGCCCATTGCTGAACTTATCTTAAGTCCTGCAACTAAAGGTAATTCAGAGCACATGATTGCCAAAAAGATAAAAACCTAGCATTGTACAGTAAGTCTTTGCATCTCTTTATAAAAAAAAAACTGTGAAAAGTTACCTGAAAAACATAAAATAAAAACTTATTTTATTCTGGTTATATCTCCTTTATATGGTTGCATGGAGTAAGAAAAATATTTAACAGAAAAAGCAAAACAAAGACAAAATATTTAAAGCTCCTACTTGTGATGTGTTTTTGAAAATACCACTGAACAGGTTAAAAATCTCCACTAATACCTGGAGTCTTTGCACAGCCAACCAGTAAAATTTATCAGCAGATTAACAAAGACCTAAAACCTAAGGAATAAAAATCTCGGATATGATTAACCACTATTGGGTCAAGTAGAAAAGTTGGTTTAAAAGATTTGTTGGTGATAAATCCTCTAATGCATGACAAAAACTATTTTAATTTGACTGTAGGGGAGCTAGTTTTGAAACAGTTACAAAATTCTGACATTCTGATTTTATTTACTGTAGTATTTCTAAAGCAATATGTATAATGTTTTATTATTAGGTTTAAATAGTTAATTTGTACATCATATCTTGTGAACCCTTTGGAACTTGTATAAACATTCTGTCAGATGCCATTAAGATGACCAGTAACACACAGTATTTGAGTATTTCTTAATAATTAATGAGACTGTTTCCTGGACAAAGTTTTCACTGGTGAAGAAGGCTGGCAGAATTAAGATTGAAAATACAAAAAGAATGATTGTTTTATTTGTCTGCCAGTATAGATATACTTTCTAACATTCATTTAATAATGAGTTGACTAGTTCAGTCTTAAATACATTTCTTCTCTAAGCATTTCCAAATCTGAAGATGAGAAAAACTGTTGGCAGAGAGAAAGCCTGCAGAACAGAATCATCACTCACTCATCATCAATCCAAGTTGACTAGTTAAAGCATTCTGTTTAGCATAGTAAGATTAGAGAGTTACGTTATTTAACCAGTTAATGTTGTTATTAATTATTTATCAGCTGTTGATAGTGTGATAAATACTGCATAAGATGCAAAGAAAAGCCACAGTTTCTCCCTTAAGAGACTACAGTCTTAGATGAGACAGGCACACAGACTCTCTCATTAACCATGAGGAATCTGAGAGTAAAGTCCACCTTAAGAGAAATCTGGGAAATAAATTTCTTTTATTTATGTAGTGGGTATTCTGACGACAAAAAAAAAAAAAAAATGCAAGCATGCACAGCATGATTTATTGTGTTGAAACCTAGATATGCAACCTTACAAGGTTGGATAAGACATGTTAGAGCTCATATGCAAAGGTGTCCAAGGGGGAGAGAAAGAAAGGAGCATTTTTTCTGTGTTAATCAGAATCTAATAGAATTTCACAGCTTCCAGGCTAAACTATGACCCTCATTGTTTATTTATTTATTTAACATGGCAATATTTAAATAAAGGAGCCAGGAGACAATAATAGATATATTACAGGTTTCTAACTGATTTTTTGCAGTATATTCTCATATAGCAAATGCAATATTTCCAGTCATTGCCAAAGGCAAACTCCATAAGTATTTTCAGCAGCGGCTGCCAGTCATCATGATTTAACATAGTGATATTTCTCTATCTAATCTATCACAAGAGAATTGCCTATAAACACTAATATGTATTTGCGTTTTCAGAGAAGATGTTTCAATCACTTGCATACCCAGATTAAAATGTCTACATCTGTTTTTTGGAAATAAAATAAGTGAAGCCCTCTGAATTTCTCTAAAGAAACATCTGCATTGTTAAACATGGATCCTTTGTTCCAACAAATCACTTGTCCACACTAGGGGACTTAACAGTAGTTTACTCTGTCAGAAGTTCTGTCCTTTGTAATTCAAAAGATTTATATTAAAGTAAAAAATTGGGACTACTAGAATGTTATCTGTTAAAACTGATATAACAGTTTTCACTTCCTACACTTTCTACCATCAAAACTAACTTCAGCATATATGTTAGACATTTCTTTATTTAAAGTCTTGAAAATTAAAGTAAGCCTTTTTAAAAATTTTATTCACACATCCCTATTCTTTTCAGAATCATCAGTGGACATCTAAGCAGAGTAATGCTGAGCGTTAGTGTGTTAGTACTTCATATATATATATATATGTATATTTTCAGTACAGGAAGAAATGTAGTCTTTAGATGAGAGGTATCTGAGAGGATGTTGGATTCAAAGCAAACAATCAAGACCAGTATAAGGCTAAAATGCCTGGAATATGTTACCAATTTTTATACTTGCTGGAGATTTCACCTTATTTCAGATGGCAGCAGGTCAGTAAGGTAATGAAAGTAGGTAATGGACCTAACAGTTAAAAGAAGCAACATTCTTAGATTTGACAAATGCCTCAGGTCCTGGAATGCCACTTGGTTTTAAGGAGACTTTTTAATTTTTAATAAGAAAACTGGGGCCAGGTAAAGGGAATGATTTTGTTAATTTTGGTCTAAGCCGCATGCACGGGGCCTTTACCGCACCAAGTGGCTTCAGAGAAGCAGTAAGTCAGTCATTTTTGATGCAAGATGGAGAGCATTACAAGATTTATGATGATTATCAGAGAAAAAAAATATTAAAGTCTTGTTTTCCTGTAATTATTTTAGGGATCCTTCCAAGCATAGATTTGAGATCTGGGGTATGGAATCTGTGGTAGAGGAAAGAAAAGGTACAGGGAATGTGGAAGATTTTCTTAAAATTGTTATAATCTCAGAGTCACCTCAGGCTTTTATATTCCCTAAAGGAAAAGTATTGAGATGTTGTGACAGGGAGAGAAGGCAAATAATCAGATTATGTTTTTTTACCACCATTTTCAGGTTTGAGTAATGAAGATAAGAAATCCCTCTTTTACTATATATTTTTTTTAAAAAAAATAGCTCTCAAAGGGGCATCTGAAAAGTTTTCAGCCAGCTTTTCTACTTGCCACAGAATGCAGTGTAGGAATATCATTAGACCAGCCTCACTGTAACTGCAAAATAGCCTATATTTGGGATGACTAATTTTTGTACTTTGGGAGATTAGAGAGAAAGATTAATACCATTTTTCTCCAACAAGTGATTCAGCATCTGACTGTAAACATGAAATGTTCATGATGGATCAGGTCTCCTATGTTTGGCCTAATCTTGGGCAGAGGTCTGCCAAATCAAGGAAACCACCCCTTTAGGCAGCACATTTCCACAGCTGAATGAATTGTACGTCTGTGAAAAATGCAACGTGGGAATGTGTAATTAAAGACTATGAATACAACAAGAGGTGCCCAAAAATAAAATAAATTTACAGTGGTATCTCATATCTTTTGACTCCTTCTTAACATACTGTTTTAAATAAGCTTGTTAGCTTAATTGTAGAGGACCTTTGTACTTTCCTTTATAAATTATTTTTGTGATTTTTTTAAAATGCTTTTTTCTTTGTGAATAGTTTAGAAAAGATTTTTTTAAATCAATCTCATTGTATTATTTTATATTTCTCTGCCATGTACGGTTGAGTCGCTAGAGAATACCAAGTAAATAAACGCCTAAAAGAATTGCATCTAAAGCATAAAATCTTTTGAAAAATTCTTTATCCTGATTTTGTTTCTGATTTAAGACATGTGAGTACCTCTTTTTCCCAATAGTGAAAAATTTTATCCTTTGTGAAGAAAAGGAATGAAGATCGAACCAGTCAAATCTTTTTATTTTGCACAGTGTGTTTCCCTTTATGCAGAAGGATACACTTGAAATTCAAAATAGTACTTCATACTTAACCACCCTCTATACCACATAGCATGTGCTAATATTTATTTTTATCTAAGTAGCAGTTATATGTGGTAATGAAGCATTATTGAGAGCGTAATAATACAAACCAATGCCCTTGTGAGTCTCACAATCTATAGCCAGACAAAAGCTCCTAACTTTGAGGATCATGTTTTGCCTGTTGGGACACTAAATTTCCACTTGATGCGTGAATGCATCTGAAGACAGAATTCAGCCTCCTATTTCACACGAGGATTTAAGCTGAATGGTAATGTAAAAAAAAAAAAAAAAAAAAAAAGCAGATTTCATAATTTCCTGTTGAACTACATGTAGCTAAACTGACATATTTAAAATAGTCCTAAGAGATACAAGTGAGATGAAAATTAGTCTGTAAAAAGCAATCATGATTTCTAGTCATTGCTTAATTCCAGTAACTTAATCACCATATTGGATCAAGAAACTCAAAGGGTCAAAGTCTGTCTTCAGATTGATGTCCTAGTGGATTCCATGGATCCCCTGGATGACGAGTAAATTGGACTATGCTTGTAAATCAAGTGTTGCCTAAGTCTATTAAGGGGCAGGTTCTTGTATCTTCAGATGTTACACATTTATAAAAATTCAGATTAATTCATAACAATCCACATATTTTTATATATTTTTAGATTCTAAAAATTGGACCACTAATATTTATTTTGTTGGAAGATTATGTGCAGTACTTAATACCATTTAGTCCAAACTTGATCTGAATGTCTAAATGATGGAAGAGGATATCATTCTTTCTCTTCAAACATCTGGGCATTGTCCAGAATCTGTGCTGGGGCTGTGTTAAATTTTTTCCATGTCTAGTTCATACTGCATTTCTCATATTCTTAATAAAAGTTTGGAGGAAAATATCCCTTCCATACTGTACCTTACTGAAAGGCAAATATTAGGTTGGTCTTCCTACAAAAATTGTGTCTGTACTCTTTGAGGTTATCTTTAAGTCATTACAGATAAGAGTATTTTTTAATATACTTTGGTCTCTATTTTATACTTTTTTAATAGAAAATTTAAATGCTTATTGCTTATAAACTGTGTCATTCATTACATTTTTACTTAGTTTTCCTCCCAGTTTTATACTTCTGGAAGATTTTATATATTCGATATTAATTTTGGTTCTTGATGCAATCATCCTAAGCATAAGAACTTTAGCTTAGATGATCATTTATTTGTACATCCCTCTTGCTGTGCATGCTTCAGGTCCTGGGTGGATTCAAGGTGACAAGCCCTTGAGAAAACCATAATGTGATTGTCTTTCAGAGAGGTGGTAGAACAAATCAGATTATCCATAACAAGCTTAACCGCTGATGAGTTCAAGCTGTGCTGGTATAGAAAGTCATGATACAATTGTAAGGTAATAACAGAAAAGTATATGTTTGCAAAGGAGAGAATATTGCCTGAACTATGAAACCTTTCATGATTAATGTAGCTTCACCTACAGCCTTTTATACATAAGAGTTGCTGCATATTTTAAAAAGCTTTTTTCAATGAGTATTTTAGGGCAGTCTTCAAGTCTCCTAATGTACTTCATTATTGACTCCAATTATTTTAAGACTGAACATGTTTATCCAAATTTATTTTTTTAACTGACTTTAAGACTGTTTTAACATTTCTTTTATTTTGTCATTGTCCCTAATCTGTGCTTGTAGATGAATGATTTTTTCATGTAGGTCATAATGGTAGACTGGTGTTATATAGTCTGTTCTCTTAAACAATGAAGGGAGCTGCTGAAGGTCATCCAGACTACTTTTCCACCAGGGACAGAGAACATTATGTTTAATTACTTGTTTTATTTTTTTAGGCAACATTTGACTGTTTCCTGTTTTCAATCTATCTTTGACTCGAATACTTCACAGACCAATTCCTCTTCTTTTCTCCTTATTACTCTGACTCTGCCAGAATCAACGGTGATATTGTTGACCTAAAAGATAATCTAATCTATATTACTTAATGCAGCATTTTGGATAAAAAGGAACATATTTAATTGTTCCCTTATTGTTGTTCCTAAAAGGAACTTATTTAATTAACATATTTAATCTCTGGAATCAATATCTTGTAATCTGAAACAGATTTTATTATGATTAGCTTTCTAACAGTATTGGTGTAAAAAAACAGCATACACAGTAAACAAAAGGTTTCTTATGTATCACAAGGAAGTGTACTATTTCAATCAATATTAAAAAGAAAACAGTTTCTAGGCCAATGTTTTCAAATATTGATGGATAATGAACTAGGGTTGTGAGAACTTTATTTGCAGAAGCTTAGTTTACACTATATTTAAGACCAGAAGCTATTTTGTCACATGAGTCAAAGGCAGGAGGCATTTTTGGCTAAATAATACAGTTTTAGATAATCACTTTAAAGCCTGAAATAGTCCACCAGGTCATGACAAAATCCTTTTTTATTATTATTATTTTTGTAATTATACCTAGTATGGGAACTATTTCTTTTCTGAGATATTATTGCCTGAGCAATCTACTGCATTATGCCAATAGTAGAAAGCATTTTATTTAAAAGAAACAATGGCTTTAAGGCTCTTGTGAGCTGATAACCAACACTAAATTTTTATATATATTTACCTTTAATATAGGTAAAATGCATAACATTTTTGACTCTGAAATTGAAGTGCCTGAAAAGAATACCTGTAAAGAAAGAACAAGATTCAGCTGATGGCAACATAAAATAAATTGATCAATATTTTGTAAAAATGTAAGTATAAGAAAGCCCACTTCTAGGCAGAAAAAAAAAAAAAAGAGAACCTAAAGAAACTTCATTGTAGGTTTTATGCTATTATAAAAAAATGGAAGAAATGCCTGAAATTTACAGGCAAAATATCTCAAGTTCTATGTATTGTAAAGATGTGCTTAGCATACAACCAGACTTTTATAGTTAATTATATATAATTACTTAATTTTGATTAATGTCATATAGTTAAAACCAAGAGGTTTTTTAAGTTCAAGTGTCTGGAAGTCAGAACTCTTAAGTAGTTGTAACAATGTAACAACCATATTATTCTGCTCAAAAATATGTTTATTTAATACCTTGCAATTTTTTTTCTGTCGTGTTTACTTTTATTATCAAGTCTCTGATCTGCATACATTAAAAGCATGCATCTCACAGAGCCATATCTTTTTGCGTAACTGTGGAATTAACTTCACAATATCTTTTTTTTTCTTTCCTTCTGAAATACTCTTTTCTAATCCCATGGGAGGTTAATTTTTTTATGAATAACATTGTTTTAGGACAAAATTCCTGTAGAAGTGGAGGAACATTCTTAGTTTGATGTTTTACTGTGTGAATCAGGGACAGACACAATTTTTGTTTCTAAAATGATTTGCAAAAGTAAAATGCCTTCAAAAATTATGATAAGAAAAGGAAAGATACATTCACACATGAATGTGAAGTGTACGCTGGGAGCAGTATGACACAGTGATATTTTTTCAGTTAATTATAGTGTAAGTCAGTCTCTTATTCAAAGCAATGAGCAAGTTACCATTTGTAGACCACTGTGGAGTTTTGGACCTAAAATGCCTCTTCATTAATGTCTGCAGAGAAATGTAGGACCATATACATAATTAGCATTTGTGGTGAGGTTACATAACTGCCACCTGGTACCATAATGAGATGGAAAGCAATTAAAAATAATTACCACTGCAAATTCATTAAAATTCTTGGTTTGTTCAACTCTTGAACCTCATATTTGCTGCAGACCATTTTAGTATCAAACATTAAATTGTAACTCACCTATCAAATTTGCAAACAGAAAAATTATACTAGCTTTAATAACTAAAGCATCTCAGTGCTGAGCAGTAGTCTGAAATTTATGACATCTTCTGAGGGGCAACTAACTTCAGAAGTATTGCTTTTCAGAGGAGACTTTTGACTCCTGGAAAGATAAGGAACATTTGTGCAAGGCAGTCAAAGAACCAAGAGCGATAAGACTGGAGAGACAAGAGGGGGAGTTGCCAAACTTTAAAGAGGGACAAGGCAGACCACCAATTTGGGCTTTGCTGCAACCTAGACACAGCCTTTGTGCATGGTCTTATGCTGATATTTCACTTCTGGCAGACACAGTATTAACCAAACAAAAGTTGAGGTAAACTGAAGAAAACTGCAGATATAATTCACAGAATTCATCCTCTTTTCTGGTACAGTTATGTTTCTGTAATGCAACCAGAAGGAGATAGTCAAGGCAGTTATGACTGTGTTGGATGCAAGATTATACATGAGAAATTCCATTTTTTATTGAAATTCAGCCTAGTTGTGTGATTTATTTCATGTTATTTGACAAATGTTGCAGATTTCACTCTATAACTGTGAAGACATGTCATATCTTAAAGTAGAAGTATAGCAGGCTAATATCCAACTGCAGGAATTTTCAGATTTTCTTAGTTTCCTTAGTCATAGATATTTTTTTCCCAATGAACTAAATGAAGGCAAAGCATGTGTCAGAGGATTGATAATTTTTCCTAACAGTTCTAATCTAATTTTCTGAGCCTGTTTCACACTACAATTATTAATGATTGCAATATATTTTTTCCTTTACTGGCTTTTAAAAATAAGTTAATCTCTTTATTAGCAAAACCAAGTCATCATAATGCAAAACTATGCTGCCATTTTTCATTACAGAGGACAACAGTTACATAGTCTATGCATGTTTTGCTGTTGTTTCACAGATATCAGATATACAGATATAACCCATGCTGTCATCATTGTCATCAGGCTAGTCATCACTCCCTGACAAGGAAAATACTCCACTTCAGCAATATGCATGAATTCAAAGATTGAAATATGTCTTTCTGTACGCTTTTTGTATCCATGTTCAAAATGTTGCAGCTGCTTTGAAAGCACCGTAACAATACTCCAGCACAGTTTCATAGGTCTAATGAATTAGATTTTTTTCTTGGCTCTGTTGAAACACCACATTCAGCAGTTACAGCAACGGCAATCTCATCTAATTAAATTAAATGCTTTAGCCACCAGTGCCAACAACACTTTGCAAGGCTCATGTACTGAAGTTTTGTAATATTGTTAATCTGGCATGTGTCCCAGAGAGATGATCATACATATTTTACACAACTACTATAAACTGCAATAAATACTTGAGAGTCACCAAAGGTAGATGGCAGTTTTCTGTCCTGTGGTGAGAGAGGACGAAGAATGTGAAGAATTTTCTAGGTTTCTGCCTAGAACATTTTTCTACATCTATCCAACAGAATTACCCATTTAATATAAGTTCATGTTTTATTGCTTTTATTCATCCTGAGCTGTAGACACATTGTCTTAAGTGGAATTTCTTATGAAGTAAAGTGTCCTTCACTGCTAGTACACTGCTAGTGTAAATCCTATACCATCTGAGGTATAACTATATTTGGAAATATGGACTCAGCTTATTTCACAAATGTTCTCATAATTTTCAATTGGATGAGCTGAAAGGCAGAAACAATAACAATGAAGCTCAGGATATTTTGAATACAATTATAAAAGTGTTTTGGTACTTGCTTTGAAAAGATTTTGCATATTCACACTGGTGTTTTTGTTTAGTTGATAGAACTATATCTGCTTACACCAGTCAAGTAGTTATCTAGCTTGCTCCACCTTTACAATATTTTTCACCCAAATGTAGTGAGAATGTGGTCAATGGAAACAGAAGTCCACTGAGGAGTGGAGAATGGAGACCTAAAAGGGACAATTTTGTCTTATGAGCAATAACATTGGAAAGTATATCTTAGAGCCATATTAGTTTCAGGCACATTTATGAAGCATGATTAAAAGCAACCTATTACACCTGTACATATTCCAAAAAAGAAGGTAAAATATTCTTCTCTATGCTGAACTTTATGTCCATGTTACCGAAGTCAAGCATTTTTATGGTTTTGAAGATTAATATGGCTGTTTTGAAAATATATAAGTTTTGAGCAAGAATGTGGCAAAGACAGTTAACCTGAAGAAAAACTAATCCCTTTCCTTACATTGCGAGCACATGAACACTTTCTCAGCCTTAGGAGCACAGGATATAACTGCTGCTTGAAAATGCAAAAGTGAGATGAAGTCTAGAAGTACTAGAAGATGTGAGAAATTAGGTGATAGAAAGGATGCAGAAGGTCTGTGGGGAATCTTAAACATCAGCATTCAGCAATGAGCCTTTAGATGGGGTCCTGAATTATAAAAAAAAATAGGTAGATAAATGTTGGTAAGTCCAGGATAAAATAAGAGTCAGGAACAAAAGGGAAAACAAACCCAAAACAGCATGGTTATTGTAACACGGTCAACACGGACAGAAAGGTAGAACTGTCAAACATAGATTTCAAACCACTTCCCATAATCACCAAACAGTCATCACAGGATAAGTCTAGGATTTTGACTAATACCGTGATAGTGATCATGGAAAAACACAAAGAATTAAGTTAAATTACCTAAGGAATTAACTCTGAAAACTTGGTAACTCTAGGTTTGTTTAAAATAGGAACAGAAGAATTGTCTCCCATGATTTAATAATGATCATTTTTAGGATAATGGAAAGCAGTAATCTGAAATAATGTGAAACCAGTTGAGGGAGAAACTGTTTTGGAGAGTAGATTGACTGATAACTTTCTGCAGATTTTTCAGTGAGAACTGGGCTTGTAATATATCCTTTGTTGTACGTGTAGTAGTAAATTACAAGTGTTGAGGTTATTTCTCACTGTTACCACGTCGTTGCATTGAAATTACAGGGTAGGTTGCTTGAATGCCCGCCAACCACTGACCTCAATTCTTTTCATGGGCAAAATTCTTTTCATGGGCACTCAGCTCACGCATGAAGCCAAATGATTTAATTTTAGATTTCCTTCAAAAATAATCCTTTCCATATTTCTATTTTGCTCTCCACAGGGAGGACCAAATCTTGGTAGGCAGGAATGACGGGGAATTTTGCTTCAACGGAGCACTTGTGATCAAAGCAAAATGCTCACATAGAGGTACTCATACAGGAAGATGCTCTAGTATCTGGGAATATTCCTTGGCATATTTAACAGACATAACTTTTATGTAACTGAGATTCTGCAGGAGACTGGGGGCACTGTGTAGGTACAGATCCATTACTGCTTTTCATTTGTTTATATCTTACTTTGTCTGCTTGTTAAAAAAAAAAAAAAAAAGAAGAAGAAGAAGAAGATATTGCTCAATGATATAATGAGAAGATTTGGGACATACCGAAAATGTTCAATATTGATAAGTTGGGCAGCCAATACTCGCATTGGTATGAAGAATGGTTGGTGTCGATAGTCTGCAACACTTCCCTTGAGTAACATGGGCCCCAGAGCCCAAGAGATGCATGCCTGCGGCGCATGAGTGGATTTGGGGCCTACTGATAGTGTTCAATATTAATCTATTGATAGGTGCAGAACTGGACAAGCCCTGGTGGCGCTTGATCCTGAGACCCAGCGCTCACTCTCAGTGCCCTTTGACGGCTTCCAAAAGCAAAAGGGGCTTGAAAGCAAAAGGGGCTCTGATGCCTGCGGTGAGTGATAGCTATGTCCTTGTTTACTCAATCAATGTATTTTTTGCATAATGAATGTGAGGGTATAGAGCCCAGAATTGCTTGGGCGTAAAAGCTTGGCTCTTGTGTACAATTCTCCATAGAATTTCCTGTTTGCCAATCTCTCTTTTGAAATGTATTTTGGATGTTAGTAAATTCCTATTATAGAGTTCCAATTTCATATTTTCTTTAAAACAGTAAAATGAAAACCACAGATCAATTCTCATATTGTATAATGAGCTTATTATGAACACTATCTAACATAGCATTAGAGAAATCTCTGAGGATGGAAATATATTAAGATATTGTGTGATGTTAAATTGCCTGTGAATTAAAAAAAAAGTCATATACTGTAAAAAATACTATATAATTTTTTTTTCCCCTGTAGATTGGACTTTCTCTCTAAGGAATCATCAAAGTACAATTTAAGAAAACTTATCATCAAGAGTTTTGTACCAAAACTCACCGAAATTTTTTTAGGTTTTTCTATAAGGGAATTCCTTCTTTAAAAAGATTTACAACTCATTGTCTACTTTTTTTTTTCTCCTCTTTAGAATTTAACCCCCTCCTGTTCTTTTTTTAACCTTACTATGTTGACTTTAAGTATCCCTTTTCTACACAAGCACTTTGAACCTTTTATTTCATATCTACCCTATTTCACCCTCTCCACAACGCTGCACTGATCTGGCACTAAACTGTAAAGTGTTTACTAATTTTATTGTGAAAAGGTGCAACATTCTCTGCCTAATACATCAAACAAAAACATTTCTGAGGGGTAATAAAGTACCACATGCTGGCAGATCCATAATAAACATTTGTGTGAAACTTAATTTAACTTAGCATGAAGAAAGGCTAAACAATTTCAAATTATTTTGTGTTTGCCATGAGCTAGAAGAATTCACAGTGGACACTTACTGCATATGAGTTTCTATGTTTGTGAATGTGATTCTTTTGTCAGTTACATTGGTATAAATCAGGGCACAATCAGGACAGGAATCTGCAGTGCTGACATTGGACAACATCAGAAGGTCCTCCTTTATCTGCAAACCCAATGAATTTGATGTAAAGAAAGAGGAATATAGAGACATGTTGTTTGGGATGCTCATTGCTTTTTATTTACCACGGTGAGAGTTTTCCACAGAGTAGCTCTTGTCTTGCCAATTACCCATTAGGAAAAGAATATAAAAAGCTTGATTTTAAAGTAAAATTCTAAATTTATAAGGATCATGGGTGGAATTACATAAAAGTGGAAGTAAATGCAAATGTACCTATGATCTCGCTGTGAATGAAGTTACATTATACTTGAGTGTCTGCTCCTTGGCTCCTGTAAGTTCGATTCACCGTGCAGAGATATTTATTCTAAATCTGCTCTTGAAATTGTAGCATTCTGGAGTGTGAAATAGTGTAACTGTTGCTTTTCTTGTGCACATCTGAACACAAAGTGTATTTCGTAATAGACAATAAATTATATGGAATATTCTACAGAGAAGTTGTAATATGTGTAAAATATGTGATTTGATGACAGATACAGGGGAAAAGTAAAAATGAGAAAAAAAAATCATCACTTTCTGGCTTCATTGAAACTAATGGCTGATTGTTAAGCATTTCAACAGGTAAAAAATGTCTCCTTCAGTCTTTACATGAAAATATTGTGCTTCCTAAAAGATTTTTTCTAGAGCAAGCACAGTGCAGGAATCACCATGAAGTTTCTGACAATCACTGCCATTATGTGATATCAAACTCTAGGTTTGTAAGGGTGCTTTTCAGCCTTAGGGTCCTTTTCAACCATATTAATCAATATGGTTGTTACAAGCTTACTTTTCAGCCTTAGCACCTATTAATCAATATGGTTGTTACAAGCTTTCTGAATTGTGTGTTATATAAGTGAGGAGTAGTATGATTCAGCAACATAACATGTCATGTTTGAAAAGAAGGGCTATGACATGCTGCTTTGCTGCTGTCACACAATTCTGCAGCCCATTCTGTTTTCCTTTGGGCCTAAATACTTGGTGACAGACTTGACAAAGCACTGCCTGCAGGAATTGTGTTCTCTCTGGCCCTTTCAGGGGTTCATCTTTACACTGAATGGTCTTAGTTTTCACGGCAGATGCAGCCTTACTCTTTGCAGACTTCAAGCCAGTCAGACTCTAGCCTGTTCTAGCACACGAGTGAGACGAGCACTGTTAATCCAAAATTGCAAGATGTACTAGGGTGCTGAGGATATTTTTTCAGACTTACATTTATACTGGCAGTTTCTGGCAGCGCCAGAAAATAAATAAACTAACAAACAAAACATCTACTTCCTCAAAGCATATGCAGATGGCAGCCACTATAGTTGCTGTCTGCAAAAACTATGCAGCTATACTGTGATTTGACAGGTGTCTGAAATTATGGTCATTGACGCCCTTTGCTCCTTGTTAGACTGAAGCTAGTCTTGGTTTGCAGCTTATTGACCACAGGCCTGTGAGCTCAGACACTGAGCTGTAATCATGTTGCATATAGAGTGTTAAAGATTGAAGAAACTGTTCAATACTAAGAAGGAAAACTAATAAGTATTGAGAGAGACAGAGATTAAGGACATGAAAAGTGCTCCCTGGCTTCAAAGATGGTAGGCAGCTTACTGCTGTAATGTGTCCTAGCTGTGTCTGGATCAAAGCTGGCTCAGTTCCTGCCAGCTCAGAGAGTAGACAAAGTTAATTCAAGCAATTTCATCTAAGCCTTATATCTTCAGCATGCTTTTAATCTCTCCTTCAGTTCCTTTATCTGTATAAAGAAAGCATTCCATACTTCCATAAAAAAATCCTGCATACGTGCTCTTTCATAGACAAATTTTAATTGAAAATGACTATTCTATCCAAGAAAGAGGAGGTATATGCTAGATTGTAGAATCCTTTTTTTTTTTTTTCTGTCTCTTTTTGCTGCTATTAAGTTCATCATTCAACGTGTGGCAGCTTCTACAGGACATAGACAGTCCCCTCAGTCTCAAACTTCCATAAGTAAATGTTTAGGGTACTTTCTTGGACAGAGAGATGTCTTTCCTCTACTATAAAAAAAAAAAAAAAAAGAAAAAAGAAAGATTGAGATAGCCTGCATCATGGTGTGAGCACTATTTAACTTTTGAATCAAAGGTCTGATGGCAAGCATAATGTTATATATGACTGCAGAGTAAACTAAAATATAAGTTCTGACATTCTTTTCTTCATAGGTTAACCTTATTTAAAGAATTTTTTGTTTGTCTTTCCTCTGTACATTTTCATTCTTATTCAGCTTAGTTTTTTTATTATTTATATTGTAATGAGAGTTACATGAAAAGAGATTGAAGTAGTCATTCATTAAAAATTAATTAGTTATCATTCTAACAATTAATAGATTTAGTTAAAATGGTCTACCTTGAGCACCGAGTATGTACCAGAAGGTATGTACTCTGAACTTTAAGCATTAAAACAGTATATTACATAGTATTACTGAGAAAACCTCTTATTTCTTTATATTAATAGAATTAATTAAAATGAGATAAAGCTATTATTCTGATGCTAACCTAATGTCATTATAGCATTAAAATAAAAACTATCCATGTATATTTAAACACGGAGAACCATGTGTCTTCTATCTGAGGAATGCTGTGGTTCAAGTCAAGGTGCCAGAAGAACAATACTCTCATTTTCTTTAAAAAAGAAAGTAACATTTTATTTGATTCATAAAATTTTCACATGGAAGAAAGAAAAGATGGTGAACCGTTACTATGTTTAAGTACATGTCAAATAGATAGAAAAGCAATCAAGTTACAGAAACAGTAGGCATATACGTGAATGGGAAATGCATTGGGTGATGGGTGATAAATGGGTGATATTTTCAGAGCCAATTTTCAAATATATGTACACCATTAAGAGCACATATCCATATTTAGGCTTTTTGGACATTCAAATGCTGATTCATAAAAGGCATCCATACTTGCATGCATGAGTGGAAGGTTTAGGAAAATAAAAAATCACACTACAGCTAGCCCACTTTGTATTATATTCTTTATGATATTGATTTAGCTATTTCTGTATTATTTGTGTTCCCTTTTTTGCATTCCTCTATTATTTGCTGGTTCCTAGCAAAATCCCTAGCTGCCAATGAGAATCTAAAGTGAGTTTAGTATTTTATAAGAAGTATTCCTCAGACAGAGATTCATTTGGATTTTTTTTTAATTATTTCATACTTTAGTGTTGGAAAGCAGAGAGAAAATATGTGACAACAATCATGCCAATTATGGTAGATAAGATTCATTAAAGAAAGTTTGACAATGCTTGCCAGCTCTTAAGACACTGGATGACTTTATCACTTGAGAAAATTTGCTGTAGAGATCTCATCACTTGACAATACCTTGTTCCCTGATTCCCCTCACTTGATTTTCAGTTCAGTGGCTGATTTTTGATTTGATAAAGCTATGTTTTAAAGCAAATATTTCAAGTGAAAAAAAATATTTTTAATCTCTTTTTGAGCTGAAATCTTACTCATAATAAATGAAAATTTAGTTCCTGTCAGTGGAATTTCTCTTCTTTCTGTCTCTTTTGGATTAGACTGCTAGATCTTTTGAGCTCCTTATTTCTCATGTGTTTTTGATGTAGAGAGCTTTACAGCTAAGGTGATACTATAATTACTACTACTTCCACTAGCTTGAGATAATAATTACACCTGGTTACATGTGCATGGATATTTATTTAGAAACATGTACATGCAAATGTATATAAATATGGACACACATTAAATGAATGTATACATATTAATTTTCCACAACTACAAATTCCTGGAGTTATTTCAGAATGTAGGAAAATAGAAAAACACTAATTCTATTTTTAAGAAATGTCTGGAAAGTGACTAGTGTCTCAAGTGACTCAAGTGACTACTGTCTCAAGGTACTTGCACAGAGGAAATTCTATAATAACAGAGCACTTATTGACCTATGTATCAAGAAAGATTTGCAGCCACTGGCCTATCCTTTTTGTCTGCAGCTATAACAACTAAATAACTGTAATGAGTAATATAATTAAATTCTGTTCACTGAAATAAGAATTTGTCATATCAAATGACATTAGTGCGACCTCTGTTAGTGGCTATTGCTGCCTACTTGCTGTGACTGAGTTCACAAATACTTTTTAGTGGTCAGTACTGGTTGATGATCCTCTTAAACCTGATACAGCCTGCCTTTTGCAAATATTGTCTATAAAGTTGAACTTCTGCTTGTCTCTGTTGTTTCACTTTTGTGGAGCTTATGTAAAATGTACAAAGGAAGAGCTGTAAGGAGAGTTCTGTCGTTGCTATCAAATTGTTTTGATGGATTCTCTATTACTATATTTGACCACACCAGCAGCTTAATCCATGCCAGCATTTTTGGGTCACATCTGTTTTGACCAACAAAGATAATTGAAATCTTTCATTTGGTTGCCATCAATGAATAGTCCCAGTGACTTAAATGCGATTTGGCTCAGGACCTCGGGAGCTACAACTGGCAAACGGGAAAGAGGTTTGCAGGGATATCGAGACGAGTAAAGGAGCTGGCATTAACCAGGTAGGTGGAATCTGTAGATAAGAGGTTGGGCAAACAATAGAAACCAAGCAGAGCTGTCCTCGTTGACATGTCCCTAAACATGGCTGCAGAACCTGTTCAGCAAAAGAGAACATCCGCTGCCACAGCAAGGCCCACAGTTACTGCCCAACAAACTCGTTAAGGCATTGCAGAGGATATGAGTGATTAGAGATGTATCATCTCCAGCAACTCCAGAATCCCACAGCATTTAAGAGATTGTCTTTGCGAAGTTTAGAAAGATAATACCTTATAAAAACTATAAGCACTCTTGGATTTGGGCATGCCATTTCAAAACTGGTGATCATTGAGTCTTTAGGCTTTTTTTTTGCTTTTCAGAGCAGAATAATACTGGATGGAAGTTGGAAATGGAGAGGGGTGGGGGTTCATTTCATTCTGGTAGACAGACAGACAGGACTTCTGGAAATAAGATGTGCTGCCGTTTCTGGGGAGGAAATTAATTAATGATGGAGGTTTGAATGGCAGCAAATACAGATAGAAACACACTTTAAGTATCACTTTGAGTTTTACAGAAGTGATTAAAGTCTAGATTATGTATAACCTCCCTGCACCATGAAAATCATGGAGAAAAACTATTCCTTAAAGGACACTGGGTCGTAGGACTATATATATTTTTAATTAATGAAATACTGTTATTAATGTCAGTTTTCTATCCTGCTTTAAATGCTTTATGCTTTAACATATGAGGGATTTTTCCCCCATACAACTAAAAACTTTTTGAACTAATACATTAGAAACATCTTTATATAACTTAAGAGACATTATTAGCTTTATTTGTCTGCAGAAGTGAAAGTTCATTTTAAATGGATACATTTTTGAATTGGGAATGGACTATTTAACTGAAAGCACCTTTCAGTAAAAAAATACTGTTTTTCATGAGTCTTTTTCCTAACTGTGATAGAATGAGATATAGCAGCAAAAATTCTAAGTAAGAAAGTGATCAAGTATTTTAGGACACATAAATCCCATTTAGAGATATGACATATATCATTACATATAACGTTGCTCCCAGATACAAGTGCTAAGAATAAAGATCCCATTTGCAAATGATTTGTACACCTTCAGGTAGCCCTAATTAAGACATGATGTGTATGCCATGTGTTTTGGCCACAGTCAAATTTTTCCTGCAGAAGTTATAATCTACAAATATAGTCTGCCACTCTTCTACATCTAAAGAAGCAAATCCAACATTTAAATAGTAGAACTTTATAAATATAGAGACATTGGGAAGAAAAGTGTTCATAATTTTAAATATTTTCAAGACCTCATTCTTATAATGCAGTTATAATGGAACTGTTTATGAAATTATACAGATGTTAGTTCTTCATTTTTGCTTATATTTAGCCTGACTGCATTGCTAGCTACAGCAATATAAAATTAGTGTAAAGGTAGACTCATGAATTATAATTATGAACGAAATATTTTTCCATAATACCAACACTCTTGAATTTATATGCCTGCTTAGATAGTAGATGTAATTCTACTATTAATTAATATATTTATTTTTGGAAAACAAAAATTATTTACTATTTAATACAAGATAAACATATCTATAGGAATTCCATATATATATTTTTATATACAAGTCTAAAAGAAGAGGTATGATAAGCAACTTTATTAGAGAAAAAACTTGAAAAATGTTTCAATATTGTATTTTTTGACTTTTTGTTCTTAATCGGGGTGAAAACTTAAGCTTTTTTTCCCCCCACTGTCTTTCATAACATTTTTTGGTATTTATCTACATGCAGTTAGCTATCTGTATTTAATGATTAATTATTTGATATAAGCAAAATTGATCTTTTTAATGAGCAATAATAGCACTGCTGTACTATGTTTTATGCTTTTGGATGTAGGTCATTTTTTATTTATTATTTGCTTTAACAGTAATGGGTTTGGGAGAGATGTTTATTAGGACAATTAGTGACCCTAGGTCTCTTTTGCCTAGGAAAACAAGCAGCTGTAGCATGTTCTCGGTGGCAAGTTAGTTAGTTGTAGCATGTTCCCAGTGGGCTTGTAGCACGTTCTTGGTGGCAAGTTAGTTGTAGCATGTTCCCAGTGGGCTCAGAAAAAAACGCTTTTTTTCCCAGGAACATCTGACTTTTGAAAAGCTGATATTAAGTTTGCTATTCCTTTAACAAAAGCAGAAAAGAATTACAAACCCAGGAGCAAGGTAGCTAGTCTTTTGGAAGAGGAAGCTGTTTCATTTTCCTTAGGGATGAGGTATTATATTCCTTAGGAGAATATGAAGTATTTGCCATTAAAGCTGGCCTAAAAATAAATAAATAAACAAACATACAAATAAACAAATAAATGAAGTAGTAGACCTGCTAGAAGTCAGAGAAAACTGCCTTCCACATAGTCTTCTATTAGCTTACTTGATAATATTAACAAAGCCACAGAAATGCTGGTAAATGCATGTGGAAGTAGTTCTGCAAATTCCGAAAGCTGTGATTTTTATCTTGATTTGCGTAATAGACTTGCACCTACATGGAGCAATCAGGCAAGTTGAATGCATCCAGAGCACTGAAATGAAGCTCCCTGTTTGTTCTGTGACACTGAGGATCTGTTTTCCAGAAAACCTGTGAGATGAGCACCAGAATGAACCATCGGTCAGCTCTCTGTGGTGCAAGAGTAGCGTACCAATAAAAGAAGCAGACCATATATCATCTGTGCATTCTTTTTTAGTTCTGACTTACAACATACACAAAGATAGTAGTAGTGAAAGTAAGAGTAGAGCATCTGTTCAAGGAAAAACTTTTTTTTTTTTTCTGTGGGTATAAAGGCATGTCTTTACTAGAACCTGTTTGCTTCTGCTATGCACTGCACAACTATCTACATGGCAGTAAGAAGGCTAGGTAAAAGCAGGTCCTCTGCAGAGCAGGAAAGCTAAGGCTTCTCCTATCAGTATCAAAATACTGCTATGCAGGAACTGGCAGCCTTGTTTGAGCATGCATCAAATGCATTATCATTTTCAGAACAGCCAAAGCCACCATTTCTTGCTTGTGTTGGGTAAAAACTTCAAAGAGTTCAGGCCTATCTTTCTAATCAGAAATTATCAGTAACATGTGAATATAGGCTGGAATTTAGTGTACTAAATGTGTATAGATTTCGAGCATGTTCATCTGAAGTACATTATTAGTGATGTCAGCTGTTTGTAGGAATTGGGTGCAGTTTGCAAAAATATTTCAGCCTGCTAGTTTTTTGAGTAGGTGATAAAAGTAATTGCTGTTAAGAGAACTTATTTAGTATCCAGAGACTGTTTTTGTGGTGTCTGTGCTTGCTGTGTTTTTTCAATTATTCAACAGAAATCTATGGGGAATTTTTACAAAATGACAGATCTGCAATCTGCCTCCTTTTTAGAGATCTGTACATTCTTCATTTACATAATTGAGTAAAGTATGCTTTGTGGCATTTCAATGGGAAAAGACCTTATAAAATATTAATATTTAGAGACATTTGAAGAATTACAAATCAACTTATAATTAAAATTCACAAGAAATATTATATTTGGTGATGAGCATAACATCAAGTTCTTTAGTGTTACATTCCTAAACTAATTGTCATCATTTGTTGTTTTCATCCTTTTTTTTTCCCTTTTTGCATTTCTGCTTTGATCATTCATCTTGGAAAGTCCCAATTCACCTTGACAAGTGTGTTTAACCTTTGAGCTCTGGATTATCTCATTAGCGCTTGAGCTCATGCTTCCAGCCTCCAGTTCTAGAATATAAATAATATGCAATGTTTTCTCAATCTTGATATAACGAATGGTCCAGTGGCCTCAACACAGCCCTGCATTAAGCCCTGATAAAGCACTTAGCCAGGTTTGATATTTCAAGTATTGACCTGGGCCAGAAGAAGCCTATGGAATAATAAAATCCATGACACATTTTGATAATATAATCAGTAATGCAGGTATAAAAAAGAAGCGAGGGAAAAAGAACAAAAGGTAAGTTATGAAGTGGTCCTGTTACACAAATCCTATCAAAAATTTTGATTTTTTTTTGGAGGGAATCTTATCAATCTGTGAACCACAATTTCATGAGGTATTGCTCTGATTTGTGCTACTGATTTGTGAAATTTGTGCCTCGATACTTTTTCTGACACCTTGGTGGATAACATTATCGTGTTATGCAATTGCAAAACCTAGGCCACCTTAATGTGCTCAACCTCAACCGTTTACTCAGCCAAGTTTGTAGCTTGGCCACATTGTTTTCTCAGCATAACCAAATGGCTGCTACTTTACATGCAGAGATGTGGATGGAGATAGGGCTGAGAAATTTCAGGCAAGCAGGATGAATTCATTAGGCTGTCATTGCTACAGAACACAGCTTCAATGGCAAAACATGGGACAATTTTTTTTTTTTTGCTTTTATGTTTGCATGGCTGCCTGCAATGCCTGCTTTTTAGTTCTTTCCACAAAACTATCAAAGACAAACCACAGGCAGAGGGAAATTCTGCATCTCTTGACCGGGTCAGGTTTCTAAAAAGCTTCTCAGTCATGCACTGTTCTCTCTATTTTACAGGATACTGGCTCTCATCTCCACTTTGGGTTACCATCTGGCTAGACTATCCCTTCCATTGCTTATCACCATAAGAACACGGGAATGTAAGAAGGGCCATAGTGGATTAACCAAGTCAGATATGTCACAGACTGTGCCCTGTCTCCCAGAGCAGGCAATGGCAGGTTCTTAAGGAAGCACGTAGAAGGACCAGCATATTTTGATACCTTCCGTAAGTACTCTTTGCACTCTTCAGTAAACCATAGTGCAGAAATTTCCATTATCACGTGTAGTGTTTGTGGGTGGATGGTTCTTCTAAGATTTTAGTAGTTTTTGTAGAGATGTGCTGCATAGTGCTAGATCTCAAAATTTATTCTTCCCAGCCTGTACTAGTACGAGGGAATTTAGTTTCTGTAAACCTGAAAGCAAATGACTAATAACACTGTCTCAAGCCATGTATAAATGGAGTGGCTGTAATGTATGTCGCAGCAAAAAGTTTACCAACCCGCAGTCATGAACTCCTATGCTCTATTACAACTATTTAATGGCAATCCAGTGATCAAGACAACATTCTCTTCAGAGCTGTATGTATATACAGCAATAAAGTAACTTTTTCTAATTAAGGGAATATTAGAGGAATTTACTTTAGTTAAAGGTAAAAGTTAAAAGGCAAATGACTAAATGTGCTGGAAATAACTGGTTTGGCCTCTAGGCATACAAGCTCCTTCTTTCATTAAGCCCTCAGCAGTGTGGCTTACTTGAATTAATACATCAGAGTTTTTCTGTGGGAATATTGAAGAGATTCCAGGAGCGGTGTGAAGATGAGCAGCCTTTGGTGAGGCAGTCTCAAACAGGAATATATACCTAGAGCCACCCTATGGAGGCCACCCAGGAGGTCTTGATTGCCCTAGTTGTACCATTAGCTTAAGAGATAAACCGCTGCTCTCAAATGTCCCTTGTTCAGGGAAGTGAGCTCTTACTTGTCTCAGTATTTCTGAAAAAAAATATATAGCACTTCCTCTGCAGAGCCAGTGTTGAAAGCGATTGATATCAGAATGTAAGAACAGATAATCTGAGATTATAGGATGCATCATTTGCAGTAGGATACTGAATTCCACAACACCTTTAATTTCCTTCGTGAACCATTTTGTTTCGTGCTTGCTCACTTACACACTGCATCCCACAGTTGGCCTTAGCAGGTTAAGCAGCACAAGCCTTCTGCACAATTCAGAATATAACTGTAAATTATAAATGGCTGTCAGTTCCTCAGTCATTATAAATGGCTGTCAGTTCCTCAGTCATCTGAGAAATAGTAGATCTTTAAACGGTTTTACCGTGCTGTATTTCTATATCTTACAAGATTTTCATAAAAGAGACCATTATTGTAGAAAAAGTATTGATCATGTTAATGATTCTTCCTCTCAACTAGTGTTTCCTTTTGTTATATTTGTTGAATACATCTTTATACTTGCCATGTTATTTTATCTCCATCAAATCTCTCTTCTGTCTTAATTCTTTCTTCAAATCCTACATTATAGCTTAAAGAGATAGTGTGTGTACTATATTTCGTACAACTTCATGTGAAGTTATATTGTGATTTTTTGGAGGGAGATTATTGTTCATTGCTTTGATTTCTTTCATACAACAGTAATGCAACACTTCAAGTTCAGAAGGTCATCTTCCTCCAATTCCAGGGGATTTTCAAGGGTATATTTTCTGTTTGTGTTTACATATATTGAATCTATACTTCTAAAATCATTTTATCATCTGAGTATTTCCTTCCTTTGGCTTGATTTGTAGTGAGATACTTCTTTGACAACTGAACCTAGTGGGACATGTACAGCTAAATAATAATTTTCAGATAGAAAGTGCAAATAGGAAATTACCAAAGAAAATCTTGATTTAGGTAGTGTTTGAACTACTCAAAACAAAGCAAAAGACAAGTATTAATTTACACTTCTATAGGATTAATTATATACGGACACATGATTATGCTTGAAACTGTAAGTGGTAATACTGCTTTATATTTATTTTCTGCCAAAGTAACTCTTATGCTACATAGATTTACATAGCCTAGAAATGGTATTCTATCTAGAGATTTTTTTACTTAGCACAGAAAAATCTGTTAAATGATATAATTGACTGCAAGCTTATAATTACTACATTTGAAATTAATTAAAAAGCTTTAGCAGAATGAGCAATATTATTCTGAATAATCTTTTGAATTCTAACCTCCATTAAACCTGAAAAGCTGGATATAGAATTTCTTGCTAAAAGAAATAGTTTTACTGAAAATAAATGTCAAGATAACATTAGAGTTTCTATACTGAGAAGTCTTTTATGGAAGAAAAAGTTTGTGGAGTTTTGCGAATAAGTAATGAAGAGCCAATTTTTTCTGTCAGCATGAAAAGCATGCCTATATCACTGAATACTTTCAACTTTCTGTTATAGATTCTGGTAAAGAGTCTGTGAAAAATCATTCCTTATTTTTATTAAATAAAATAGACACACAAAGATTGTTTCAATAGACTTGGAGACTACTGTTCTCACATAGCAGCTCCATATTAGATAATATAATCTTCCACTTAGCTGCCTACTCTTTTCTTCTTAGCTTTTAAGTATGTCAATTACTATTTTTCCCTAAATGCATCTATTCAAAGAAGCAGGCACATTGAGTCTATATCACATATCCTTACTGTCTCTTTGTTCCACATCTGGAAAATTTACCCATCATCATGCTTGTGTGCTCCAGGATAGACACATTTATTTAATTATTTATTTACTTATTTATTTGGAGATAACACCTGGGCAAAACACAAATAGGGAAACTCATAATTCTGAGCAGCATGAATCACATCCATTTATTGAAGACGTTAACACCATATTTGAAATTTAAAGCTGCCATTAGTGACTCTAATTTTAACACAACTCAGGGTAGTGCTCAGATTTCAGATGATTAAGAGACTGGATTTTCTCTTATTTGAGGAAATGTTGAGAGAGCTGGGACTGTTCAACCAGAAGAAGAAAAGAGTGAGAAGAATTTTATCAGTGTGCATAAGTATCTGAAGGAAGGATGTCAAGAGGATGGGGCCAGACTCTTTTCAATAGTACCCAATGACAAGACAAGGGAAGATGGGCACAAACTGAAATGCAAAACTCCATCTGAATATGAGGAAAAGCTGAGCACTGGAACAGGTTATCCAGAGAACCTGTAGAGGCATCAGCCTTGCAGACACTGTGTTGGACTAGATGATCTCCTGAAGTCCCTGAGGCCCTCTGAGGAACCTCAGCTGCTCTGTGATTCTGTGATTTCTTTTCTAAGCTGATGGGTTCTCTTTCTTACCAATACTTTCAAGTCACTGAAAATGTAGTTTTCTACCTATTCTCAAACAGCTAATTCTTAACAGGTTGTAAAAGTTTAATAAATCCATGATCCTCCCTTCTTAATTGCACATTAATTTTATTTTATTGGACTGCCTTTTTTTTTTTTTTTTGAGTTTTTCTAAGCTCAGTATGTTCTCGCAATTAATACAACTCTGCTTAGAACTGATGGCTGTAAGAAAACTGTATTGTATCTTGATGGATGAAGTCCTCAACACTGTATTTCCAAACACAGAACAAAGAGACAAAAGTGAAAATACCAAGGCAAACACAGCGCCCGTACCAAATAGTGTCACAGAACCCCTGTACCAGATTGTGCCATGTGATGTGATGGGAGTCAATGTGCTGAGATCTTCCGTCTTTCTCCCTGGGAAATCATGCCTATAATGACATGCAGAGATGTAACAAGACTACTGCATCTGTACAGGACAAATGGCCAGCATGTACGCAGCAAGTATGACACATCCTGACCACAGATCAACCTTACAAGCAATCTGCTGTGAAACTGAGATACTCGAGGGGATGGAGTGTTTTGCTCATGGCTAGCTGCCTGATGCTGAAGGCAGACAGAACAGGACTGGAGCATTCTGGCACATTTGTGTGCATGCAGTTACACCACTAAACTCTATCACTTGCTCAGAGTTTCTAAACATATTGGAAAAGAGCTCTTTGTGTTAAGAAATAAAATTCCTTTTCCTTTATGGATAAAATTCTTTAAATATTGTGCCAAAAAAAAAAGTTTTCCTTGTAAATGAGTAAAATGAATTTTCTTTGACAGCTTGCAGGATTTCAAAAATCACGTCATTTCAAAACCAATGCTGGCTTTATAATTTATGAAGCATTATTTCCTGACAAGATGCGTGAAGAGATTGCATCCTCTGAATATACTCTGCAGTTGAAGCTAAAAAGATTCCATTCTTTTCATGTTTTCATGGACAACCTGACTATTAATTTCTTGGAGAAGATGTATCTATACTCATTAGAAGAATCTTTTCCAGGGTATGGTTTGGTCCAAATGTTTCTTTCTTAGTGCGTGAACAGTGCATGATGCTGAGTGAGTTCCATATATGTATAATACCTAGTACTGAAAGGAGCAAATGTCTCTCCTTTTCAATGAGTCCTTTGTCCATATGATATTTCCATTCCATACATCCTAACAATACAGAAGCTTTCCACAATGGCGGAGGGGAGGGCGGGGGGTGTGTCAGGGTAGAGGGCTAAGAAAGGGGAATCTTCACAGCAATCTAGGCTCAGCTAGGAGATGGTCTGAGATATCCATCCCTGTTGTCTCTCATATCATAGATGAACCATAATTGAAGGGGATGGCTGAAAAAACAGCAGGTAGAGTTGCAATAGTCTGCCTTTGGCAACAAAAGCCACAGTCCTTATTTGCTAGCCTGTATTAACTGTTTTACTTTACTGTATTAACTTTTCTCACAAAAGGAGCCAACAGCCTCCTCCAACTCGTCCACTGAAGATAAAAAGCCATTTTGAAGGTCTATGCATCTCCTGGCATTTAAGCTATGCAGCTATTAACAGTTTTGTAAACCGCTATAGCTGCTCTCATTCATTAACATTTAACAATTATAAGAGAGACTATTGTTTTCAAATCTTTGGGTAAATTTGTTTTCCTGGACTATGCTACAGGCAGGAATATAGGGACTGGGGCTGTAAGAATCTTTTGAATCAGGTTCTTCTGGAAATTACAATCAATTACAGATTTGCTTATTATTCCTCTTCTTCTTTTCTTTAAATTGAATTGCTGGAGTCTGGCATGCTTTAACGTATTTTTAAACAGGTAGTATTTAATGGAAATTGTGTTGTCAAATTCAACTGAATAGTTGAAATTATTCAAACGGTCCATTATAAAATTTTGGTAGGACCCTTAAAACTTCAGTTTCTCCATATGACATTTTTTTTTAACCACAGTTTTTCCATAATCACTCAAAGCTTAATATTTCATCAAATACTGCAATGTACCTGAGAGCAGTGTCATCTACTTCTATGCTTAACTCAAACGAAGTGTGCTGCAATAATCCATGCTATATGTGGGGAGATGTGGGTCTCTCTCCACATACGCATCTTACATCACATCAACCATTTACTGGCTAAACTACAGTGAAGGAAATTAGTAAAGAAAGAAACTCTATCTTTAAAATTATTTCAGTTACACAGAATCAGTCAGTTGAGGTTTCCTTCAGATTCTAGGTCCAAAAAGACAAAGAAAATTCAGTTCAAACCTGGCATAACTCTCAGTCTTCTTATCAATGTAGTACAGTCTCCACTTGATGTTTAGATATCCACAGATGACCCACAAAATTCTCCTAAATTTTCATGTGGAGAAAATTGGCCTTCACTTGTCTCCTGGGATCTTAAATGGCAGATGAGTAGATGAATCTTTCTTACTTCCAGCCAGCTGGACTACAATTATGTGCTAAAAGGGTGCGAGGGACTTGTTGGAAATCCTTCTTAGAAATTTACCCTGTGAGGAGAGGACCAGGATCAAATCGCTCTATTTTGTAGAACATAATGGACTATCTCTGCTAGAGCAGACTTATCCTAAAACTTGAAATCCTATTTCATATGTATATTGAAAATCTTAACTCATCATCTTAATTCCATTTCTTTGACAGTGAATATAAGAATGAATATGTCTGATTTGAAGTGGAATAGGTATTAAATTACTTCTTGAACAATAGGATTCAATGAAGTGGATTTTTCTGTAAGAAAGAAAATGACAACTCAGACTATAAATTATGTAATTATCTCCTAGATAGTCTGTTAAAAACAAAAATAAAAACAAAACTAAAAGATTGCATCTATCTATATATTTAAATCTCATTTGAAAAAGATTAAGAATCATTGAAGCTCTGAAATGTATTTCATCCATTTTCTATCCTTTTCTTGTTATAAACAGGCATGACTTCCATTTCATAAGGTAATCTGTGTCAGGTTTTCAGGCTCTAGAAAGGATCTTTTTTTACTAGTTATTTCAATATCTGGTAACCCAGCTATATCATTAAAAGAAACCGATCAGATTCTTTAGATAATAAAATTGTGATTTTTGATTGTAGAAAAAAGATAAGTATGCATTTGTATGTCAGGTAATACATTTTGTATTTTTATAATTATTTAGTTTGAATAGCATGTATACCTATTTCTGTATGTTTAAGGTTTTTCTTTCTATTCTTTCTCATTCATAGTGCTTTGTATTGCAAATGTTTGTTTTGCAAAGAGCATGGCAGCATCATTATAACAGAGTCAAATAAGTTTGTTTGCTTTATTTTGTTCTGCTTATAAAAACAAAGCACATATCAGTACAATTTTTTTTTTTTTTTTTTTTACCATTGGAAGAGATTACTTGTGGCAGGTGCACACACACCCCACCCCCACTTCTGCTGAAAATCAGCAAAATATAATTAACTAGTATTTACAAGCAGCTACGAGCTATCAAAGCATATTTCAAATATTTCAAAATGATTTCAAATGCTGGTTTAGTAGATGTTAAAATTACTCACAACATTTCTAATCATATCAGTCACCTTGTGAGTTTAGTTTTCCATCATTGGAAGGGATTTAACAAGCAATTGCTTGCAACAGTTTTTCTGAACAAATTTTAAAAAGCACAAACCAGAAAATCATTGATTTAGAAAAAAAAAAAAAGCAAAGGATGATTCAATAAAATAAATATCATTTTGGAATCACAAAGTCCAAGAACAAAAAAAAAAAGCAGCGTAAGAGAAGACAGAGTCCACAATTCACTTTTTTTTTTATTGGAAATGTGTTAGAAACTATCAGTGTTAAATTCCCCTGGTATAAATCCAGCTAGCTCCACTGGCAGTAATGGAACGGTTCCAATCTGTCACAGCTAAAATGCTGGCTCTAAATCTTTTCCAGCAGATTTTCCACTTTTAAACTTGTGCTGTACTAGCACTTTTGAATACGACTATCTGAACAAAGTCATTTTCAATCACAATAGGTTTTAATTATTGCAGCTGAATTAGTTACTCAGGTAAATTAAAGACTTCACTTAAATTGAGATAATTTCTTGACTCAGAACAGTTTCTACTTTCATTTGTCCTATTTTCATAGTATTTGGTGACATTTAATTTTTTATTCATCTATACTATAAATATATTTTAAATTTAAATATAAATAAACTGCAGCAGATTATGCATCTGCATACTCTGCAGTCACAACTGCAAAGTGCCTACAGTCTTCTGAATAAAAAAAATGGTTGTTGGTTTATGAAGAAACTTTCAAACTTAGTGTTTAAAGGGGGTTACTATAAAATTTTGTACACAACTTCGAATCCTAAACGGGAAAAGAAAGGAGAATTTATGAAAACACTTCAAATTTAGGCGAGTCTGTATGATTGTGAAATAGTCATTAGAAGATATGATAAAAGCCAATGAACTTGATTGTTTAAAATTAGATTGTTCAAGATAATTGAGAATGAAAATATGAAAAAAAAAGTGTAAGCTGTCTCTGATTCTTTAATCCTGCAGTTGGTTGAACTTCATTTGCACATCTTAACAACAGTCACCTAGACTTCTCTAAATTAGGACAATAGTGTCTGTTACCAAAAGACAAAAACATTATACTCCCCACATTACCAGACTGACAAAGGGAAGAACAAAATGTTTTGAAACTGATATTTCCTGAATCAAATCTTTTTCATCTAGAAATTCAGATTAATCAACCATTTGAAAAATGTTTTACTCTCAAGGAGACTGGGAACATTGGGACAAATTTTTTGCTTTAATTCCCATGTCTTCAGGAGAGTTTCATCAAGCATAAATTTGGACTAAACCAGTGAGAAGCAAAGCAAAAGCAAATCTCATAATTTGCTATACAGTCAATTACCACTGAGTTTGCTTAGATTTTTGCCAGATTAAAGCATGTATTTCATTTTTTATTTATGTGAATTTTTTTTAGAACTTTTTTTATTATTATTCCATGTTTTTCTCTGAAACATCTGGAAGAAGCTTCATTAGAATTGAGGAAAGCTCGCAGAAATTCATTTGAAAAAATAATGGTTATATTTACATTTCTTCTGTTTTGCAGAAGCCACTTCTGCTCTCAAGGAAGCTTTGCAGCATATATATATGTATATATCTTTCCTAAATATATATCTAAATACATTTTTTCCATTCAATGAAAGAAATGAATTGTCAGCATAGTTTCAAAAGAAATCATGATGAGTTATCATGCTTCAATTTCCTGGAATAGTTTGCAGAAATAATTTGGTCATTGTAAAAAGGAAGATACAATTCGTCATACTTAAATTTTCAGAAAATATATTGTAAGTTACACTGAAATATATCATGTAAACTTTATTAGGCCAAAAATTACTCTTACCAGCAATAGAGGATGGTTTATCTGAAGGACTGCTTCTTAAAGAAGAATGGGACCACTGAGCCTGATAAAAATTAACGGTATTTTTCGAAAGTGTTTTTATACATTGGCCTACAAGAAACGAGAGGGTAAGACAAAGACGATCAAAGAATAAAAGATAAAGAGCAAAATGATCAATAAAATATTTTCTTGTGTAATTCCAGAATTGATAAAAATGTCCAAGTCTAAGGCAGTTTTTATTATTTATAAATTGCATGTGCATTGCTGCATGAATAAAAAGTGCTGAAATTCTCCAATGAAACTTGGCTGGGAGTTATAGTTAAAACAGATAGTGAATATTTTAAGCAGGTAAGAGGACTAGTGAGAGTCTTCTTTCTTGTGTGCTATAAAATGGATAAAGAATGTATTAACTGCAGATAATTGGAGAATATCTTTCTATATCTCTTGGAAAAGAAAAAGATTATTAGTTTTTTTTTTTTCACATTGCCAAGTGCCTGAAGAATATATCCAAAAGATAGTTTCATACTAGAAAAAGTGATCCATAGCAAATTAAGTATAAAAATTCTCTTGCCCAAGAGTGCTATTTTTTTCCCTATTCAGTAAATCAGTATTTAGGACCATTTTATGACAGTTAAAGTAGCAAAAATAGATATTAAGTACAGTATGCCTTAATAGACATAATTACTGAACACATACTAATCCTACCTATTTAGTTGGTAGAATTCATGGATCGAGGTTCTGATCAAGGATAAAAGCACTAGTTTTGACTAGCAAATATGAACAGATTAAACTATCAATCAAACATAAATTATATGTCACTCCAAAGCTCAAGTCTGATCAGGCAGTTCACTTCAGCATCCCAAACAGGGCAAAAAGAATGTAACTTGGAATAAGTATAGCTAGACTCTACTCAGATATTGAAAATGTTTTCAAATGGTACTATTTCATGCAACAAATTTAGATTTTTTTTTTTCAGAGTAAGTGCTCAAGCAGAATAATCACTTTAGAAGGTAACTAGAAAATGAATAAAAGTAAATATGGATTTGTCAAGAACAAGTAATGTTAAAGCAATGAAATTTCTGGCTCTGTTAGAGGACTGTGGAGAAGCGCACGTCCTGATTTCAGAAATGCTTCTGATACTATCACATTTTCTACTCATATGAAGGTAAAGAAAAACATGACCTAAATGAAAGTACTAAAAAACAAAAACAAAACCAACCAACCCACCGAACAAATAAACCCCAAAACTCAATAGCATCTGGAAAAGCATGCTCGAGGAGAGCGCTTAACGTTGGTTCATTATCATGCTGAAATCAGATACCACTTGTTCTTCAAAAGTCTGTTCTGAGCTGAGTACTATTCAATATTTTTATAACAGACAATAATAGAAGATAATAGGCATATTGACTTTGCAGATGCAGCTCATTTTTAAGAGTGGCAGTTCTGTAAGGAGATGGAGTTCAAATTTGGTTTAACATAAAAGGACAAAGTCTTTGCTTATCCAGTCTTATAATGAATTATTCAATTGGTACTACCTCACATATTAGACTTTGTGAAGAAAATACCTAAAAGGAGAGTATGAAAACTCACTGTGATGATGCTGTGTTTTTGATTGTTTGTTTTTTTGCTTGTTTCAGAAAGACCGACATCCCACAGGGATCCAAAATGTTAGTGTCACTGGAACATATGGCATAATCTTTCCATAACGCTCATCACAAGCTGTTTGCCCAGCATTCAGACTACATCAAAAAACAGAACACAACACAAAACAGGATTCATTAGATCACAGGAAGAGAACAATAACCAGTGATAAGGAAAATATGTCTTAGAATAAAATATTTTAAATTTTGGACTTGTTAGGAGACTTGAACGAGGAGAAGGAAACAGTCTTTGTGTATGTAAACGGTAGTTACCAGGAGGAAGGAATAAGCTGCTCTATCTAGATGCTGATATTACATGGATGAATTGGTAGTAGCTTCAGTGCTAATCTATTTCTGATGTTTGTCAGATAGTGACCTAAAAGATACTGAAAGAAGTCTGTGTTAAAAAAGCAGTATATGCTATGCATATTAATGATGCATCCATTCTCTAAAATCTTTAAAAATATTACTATAGGTGCTAAAACCATGGATACTTGAAAGTAATGAGGGACCTGTAAAAAAAAAAGGCGTTAGAAAAATACATGCTGTCAAATACTCATGAGATCTAAACTGAATTACTTGTATTGAAACTACACAAATCTATGCAAGAGAAGAAATTGCTCGCTCACTTAGAATTTTCTGGTAAGCTGGGTAACATGAACTAAATGCATGCTTGTTAAACTATACCAATGCAAGAACTTGATGTTCTCAGAATATGAACAACTTAATAAAATGCTTGCTTATAAATTCTCTTCATGAACAAAAACTCCAAACTGGAAGTCTATTTTAGTAATGGAAACAATACTAAATAGAAAAAGCAAAAATATTATTCCTATGAGAACTACAACAACCAAACCCTGAAAAACAAGAGGTGTAGACCAAAACAGACAGTTGATAAAGACTAGGAGTTAAATACAGGCAGAATGAAGCATTCATATTCCTCTAGTAAAGATAAATATTTCTTCTGGACTCAATAGTGGTTTTGCAACTCTTGAGAATACCCAAAGTCTCAGAGAACTGTAAATCTGAGCCATCTTTTCCAAACTGAGTGATTAAACAAATCATCACAAATCTGTTTCTTTTCTAGTAAGCATTTTTCCTCCTGTTTGCACAAGCAGGCAACTCTGCAGAGCAGAAAGAATTCTGCTCAAGTATCATTTGGACCATGAGGTTAACATTCCTAGAATTGTCTATTTGGAAGGTCTGTTCCTGGAAAATCATAAATAGATCATACATACATGCATGCACACCTACATGTGTGTGTGTCTATATGTATATGTGCCATTTCAAAACAAGCCTCATTGCATAGATAGGTGGTACATAACAGTTCCCATCACCAAAGTCAATGGAGATCTGGTCAGGATGAGAATTCCCAAGACAAACATGATAAACACAGCAATAACCCAGACACCCCTGAAGTTAATAGTAATGATGGTTACCTGTAGTGTTTGGGGCTTAAGTTACAAGTCAGAAAAGCTTAGTTCTGAGTACATCATTAAAAATATTGTCTCATCTCATTTCAGTACTTCTTGAAAAATCATATTCAGAAAGTATTCCTAATTAGAAAAAAAAATATATGCTTGCCTCTTCTTAAAAAGGAGAAAATATAAATCCATATTTAATCTTCTTGTAAACCTTATCCTAAAAACTTTACTGGATACTTACAGTATAGCTGTAAAAAAAAAAAAGAGAGAGAAGTTATAAGGTTAACTAGAAGACAGGAAAACAGCAATAGAGACATAAGCAAACACTATTTCAGAAATGTAGAGACTCACATTCTGATGACTTCCTTCACAGCAGGACAGATCAAGATCTATTCCTCTCAAGTCAGTGGAATTAAATTCAAGATAAATTAGGAAAAATGTACCTGATGACCTAAATTATTAACTATTTAATGAAAGGAGAGTAAATAAGATAGGAACTATATCTGCCCACTTGCTAACAAAATAATTTCCAGTTAACTTAGGGCCTTGTTGAAAAGTGCTGAAGGTAATGATGATCTTTCCAAGAGCTTTAGTGTACCTGGAAATATATTATCAGAAAGGACATGCCCCAAAGAAAAATAAGAAATTGTTGTGAGAAGAACATAGCCTTTGCTGTGTCTTTCCAGACTTCTTTGCATTTACATTAGAATGAATGCATTTCTTCAATGCACAATTGTAAATATAACCTTCACAAAAACGACCTATTGTTGGGTTTCCCAAAAAGCTTATACTGACTATAATGTGTAATTTAATTTCAATTTCTTTCTGAAATTAATTGTAAGTCCCACAAGTCATCATAGAAAATTGCATTTTCTATTTTGTTTTGCTTTTATTAGTAGCAACAAATTCATACTTAATTCTCTTTGAATTATGCTTATGTTTTACTGATAGGAAACTTTAACTGATAACACTGGTGAGGTAGCAATAAGCAGTGTGAAATATGCATAAATACACTTGTTTATGGTTTATGATAAACCATAAAAAATACTAGTCTTGGAACAGCTTATCTTTTTCTAATGTTCTTTATTGTGTCTCCAAGTCTTGGTGTTTTATATGCTAGGTAAAATATATGCTACTCTTACCATGAATAGAAATTAAAACTACAATTTATTTATAGGACATTTTTATAGCAATGTGTATGTGTATTGCTGGTCATAACCTTGCATGAGGCTGAGTGGAAATGATTTCACTGTGAAATATGTTACACCTGATATCGTGTGGTTTGCCACAGTATGGCACAGAATGCATAAAAAACTCACTTTCAATGCATATGATATTTCTATCATATATTCCAATATGTTTTTCATCTGTATTAATTTTTTCTTATTGCATCTTTTACAACCTTTACATTAGGAATTTGGACTTCAGAGTATTGAACATAATATCTGTGCACTTTTAAAATAGCTTTTCTTTGAATTCCATCTAGTCTCAGAGGTTTCTTTTTTACTTTCAGATTGCCTAGGCAGAATGACATCTAGGGTCTGGTTTTTCTCTCAGATTAAGTAGTTTGACTTTTTGTCTCCAGTATCTAATTTATTTCAGTAGCAGAGAAGAGGCAAAGACATAGATCTGAAGCTCTTTAATGCTTGAAAGAATGCCCTTAGAGCAAATACCAAAGATGTTAAGTATGCTCTGGATAGGTGCAACAATATCCTGCAAGCTTTCTAAGGAAATGTAATTAATAAAAACATATTGGCTTCATGTTGTTTTCCATCAGAATACACTGATAATAGTCTCTATAAATAAGAACAAAAATTAAAATTAAAGGCTCAGTTCAAGAAATGGCTTCTGTTTAGAAAACAAGTTTCAGTATTTTCTGAATTTCAGAAGACATCCAAACTAGAGTGAAAATGAGCCTCATGCAAACAAACAAACAATATAAATCAGAGACAAAAGGAAAGCCATGCGTCCTAAGTGCTCTGCCCTAAAACAAAATATCTTTACTTTGCTTAGCTTTTTTAACTTACTGGTCCATGAAGCCTGATTTCTTACAGAAATTGTTGGATTTCTCCTTGTCTGTGACAAAGCACTGCCACAGTATGATGAATGCATGAACGAATAAGTAAGTAAGTAAGTAAATAAATAAATAAATAAATAAATTGATGTATCCATGTGGATAATGTTCCAATAGAGCCAGTCATCCAGAAAGAAACTTAATCTGAAATATGTCCATTAGGCACTTCTGTATCTCAGGGTACTTCTATTTTTGAACACAAGTCTGTAGAGAAAACCATCAAAATGTGAAAACGAATTCAGCCAGATTTTAATATGTTCTTGTTCTCTGACTTCTCCAACTCTTTCTATTTTTAGTGTTCTTCCTGAAATACTTTTACTTATTTCATTATCTTCTCAGTCTTTCAAGGTTCTTTTTCATTTTGTTGTCTGTTCTCTTCCATCTCTGACAGTTTTCTCTGTCAGAGACTCATGTTATTAGAGGTCTTGAAGAACTATATAAGAAAATACAGTACATGATGTTATACAAATACCTGAATTTTCTGGAATATCGTGAGTTTTCATATCCTAAGTACATCATTTAATTGGTTTATTGAAGATATCATCACATATAAAAGCATAAATGCCAAACACTCTACCTTCCCCCTTTCTTCCACAGGCAAAGAGAAACATTTTCAGCACTGGACATGTCTTCATGGTTAATAACCCTTTCCAAGGCTGTGGATTAGTGTCTCCCAAGGGGTTGTTATTTCTCAGAAAAAGAAAAAAAAAGTTATTCTGTTTTTATTGATTAAATATGCTGTGTATAAACCATAAATATTGGAGAGAAAACAATAAGTCAAGTTCTCAGTTGAGTAGAAACTGATATAGTTCAAAATTACTTTATCTTATGCTAGATGGCAGTCAGATATTAGCAAGCATATCCACTGCTTGTCTCCATTTTAATAAAAAATTCAGGGTGAAAGACTGCCTTTAAAAAGGACCAGAAGATGAATTGTCTTGAGAGCATCAGCTCTACTGTGGAACTATAAAACAAATAATCCTAAAACATATAACAATTTCTTGTAATTTGTTCCCCTCCAAAACTTCATTTGGCACTCAGAACTGAAAGCAGATCAGAAGTTTCAAGTACACTGATTTAAATGAGCTAAGCACAGCTCAGGAACAGCCTTTATGATAAAAACACTGACAGATCATTCAGTACAGTGTCCATGAAGCACATGGGCACTATACTAAGCATGGTATTTTTGTTCTTAATTCACTGATATTTTTTCCTTCTTTACAAATTGTAGCATCTTTGCTAGTCTTTTGTTTTGAACTAGGACAATCAGAATTACATTTGTATGTCTGAATTGGTATTGGTGTTTAATGTAGTAATTGCTGTGCTTAATTAATAGGCAAAACACAGTAATAAAATAGACTCAAGTAGACTCTTACTGATCAAAAAAATAGTTTATGAAATAAAGAAAAAACCTTAATAATAGCAACCTCATTGGTTTTTCTGTTACATATCTCTCTTGGAGAGACTATTTTCACCTTAAATCTAGCTGGCTATCAATTCCCCTTTTCTCCTGAATTGCTTTCAAAATGACAAGGAAGATATGAGAAAGTGCATCAATATCTTTGCTGTGTAGATCACCAGGTGACTAACATACACCTCATGGGACAAAATGCAGGAGTGAAGGAGAGTAAGAGAAGATTAGCATGGTTACATTTTTAAACCTGCCAACTCCCATTCTTTTCTCTATCAAAATTTATGGCATACGTTATAGATCTCTGTAACTGGAAAATAAGATATGGGGAGGAAAGTAATGTTATCACTCATTTTTTGTTCCTTTATTGACCCTGTGTTCAGTCAATTTTTGTCTTGTCATCTCTTCATTAGCTGATTATTTAAACTCTTATAAAAAAGTAAAGGAGCTGAAATTAGGTCATACTGGAAGTCAGAATGAAAAGTGAAATGTTAAAGTGTTTTATTTATTTTAAAATTATCATGTTCTAGAGTATATTTTGATCAGTTTGACTCCCTTTTTCCCTGCCAATTCACTTGCTAGAGAATGATAAGACATGCAGTCAACCAAGTCAATCATCTATATTTAAAACATTGTAGTCCCTCAGCGGCTGATTGGCCAAACAGAAATGCTTTTCAAAGCAGAGTGGATTGCAAAAGTATTCAATGAAGATGCATGTGAGGCCCTTAAAGTTGGATATTCCACATATGTTGCAGTTTAAAAGCTACTACCAAAAAAAGAAAGATTCATTTCCTCAGTTAATGTAAATCGCTGTTAATGGCACTGAAGTTATTGTTCAATTTTATGTTAGATGGGGTAAATAATCCATTCTTAAAGTATTATAGATAACAGTTAGAAAAAAAATCTTCCTGATTGGAAGGAGGTTTGTGATATTCACACACAAGTTATTAGAGGTAATAACATAATAAGATAATAATATTATTTTGTAATAACCAAGCACCTTTTCATAGTCTTAAGTAGGGTGTAATCAGATTGATTTCCTGCAAATCCCCAAAGCAGCTTGTATCTGAGGCCAGGGAGACACAAGCTCTTCAGTTCCCCAAGATAGGCTTCCTGGTCTGTATCAGACATCCTAAACCCCGATTGCTCTGAGCAGCCACTTATCTAAGCCCTGTCGGGAAACCCAAGCACGACCCTTCTCTGCTTGCTGTTCCTAAAGCGCTTAATCCTTCTGAGTGTACCTATCAGATTAGAGGTCCTGCAAATCACAGCAATTACTTTCTTCTTTAGAAATATGGCAGTCCATCTCCCTCGTCCTCTGTTAGTTATTTAAACAACAGTCCTGTAGCTGTTTCTCTCCTTGAGGAAAGCCAGGTTCATTTTTCATCTTCTGTTGACAATATCCAAAATTTCCCTTGTAGGAAAGCATTCTGGCTACCAAGCAAAGTTTAAGCTTTGGAAAAGGTTCACAGCTCCCCCTTTTGAAGGTATGGCATCCTTCTTCAGCAAATAAGATGTCTTGGCTAAAGCAAGTCTAACTCCTCAGAGTTAAACCCTTCTTTCAGTAACAAAGAGGGAGAGTGTGGTTAGCTGTTCCCAGCTCTGACTGAATTTTAAGAGAGAGGAATGACTATTTTGGGCAATTCTCGAAATAAATTTTTCAATACTTAGAAAATGACTTGGAGAAAAAAATCATAGCCACATTTAATATTCCCTTCTCAGTATCTTAACTTTTTTTCACTTTTCACTGCAAAAATTAGATACTTGTTTTCTTTTTTAAAAGTAAATTTAGGGTCTTTATTTTCTTCAACTCCTGCCACACAACCCCCAAGAATAACATCTATCCATTTTTTTCATCAATCTAGACATCTGGGATTTTCTTCCTGGAGAGTTTGATAGATATTTGGAGAGGTAAATGATTCAAAATGAAACTAAAACCAAGTAGCAAAAAGGCAGATCTGAATAAAATCAACACTTTTTTTTTTCTTTTGTTTTTCTTCCACAAATCAGCAATATGAAAAAATTCACCTCAGGTCAATCCCCAACAATTCTTCCTTCCAGTCCAATGCTATCATTGCATATTTTTTATTTAAAATATATTTTAATTTATTTTTTTAAAAAAATGCTTAGTAATATCAAAAAGTTAAGAATTTATGAATATATTTTAAAAAAGAGAGAAAAGACAGAGCAAAATATTCTATTTTTAAAAATTTTTTCCAAATGTTTGGTCTTCTTCTGTTCTGTTAAAAATGTTTCCCAGTTTTGGGGAAATAACCTGAGTTTTTTATATATATATATATATATATATATGAGTGTTATCAAGATACTTACTTACTTACTAATGTTGCTGAGGTGCACACATTTTTCAGAGAAAACCTTCCTTTTGAAAACTTAACATTTTTAACAAGTGAAATGTCTGAATAAGTTAAGATTCTGACCTCTCTTGTGATATAAAAAGCTTTGATCTTTTTGATGAGCTGAAATGGCGTTCTGGGCAGAAAACCTTGTTTTCCACATGTACAAAAAGCTCTTCAGATAGATAAACAAGTCCAAAATACGCTTTGGCAGTCTATAGTGACAACAACAAAGAATAATTTTACTAAGTAATGACAAATACGTCTCACCCAATCATGCCTCTATCTGCTGTTTCTTGCAGTAGTTTCTGCTTTTGCAGATAGTCTTTTTTCAACGACAGTCTTCATTCTTTGTTTCAAGAAATAATGCCTCTTCGATCAGTAGCTAATAAAAATAATTGTGAGTGCAAACATGAAACGGGGCTTTTTTTTTTTTTTATAACCACTACACTTACTTTTCTGTAGAAATGAGTAAGTGTAATAATGTATATAGTTTAGTTCATATGACTAATGACAGAACCATTAATTCCACATACATTTTTATTTCTGCCACTTATTTACAGCCTGTTACTGTATGAAGAAAAATATTTCTGTGGAGTTATGGTGACATCAAGTGGCTAGCTAAACAATCCCTATGAATATAAAATACCAATGGATACTCCAGAGCTTACAGTAGAAACAAAGGGAACTACCAACAGGTAATGTTAAGAATGGCTTACTTTCTTTGCTATATTAGTGAACTACCAGTAGCATGGAACAAATTTGTAGATATATCACTAGGTTGTGTATCATTAAACTGTACCAAATATGAATATGAATACCAAAATCATATTGTCTCCCTGAGGTAGAGTTCAAATGTCTGATAACAAGATGAAACACAAAGTGCAGTAAAAAATCATCTGAACTTCTACTAAAACATACCTGACCTACTGAAACTGCTGCTGTGCACTTTTGATGCCTAAGTCTATAACTATCTACATCTTTATTTTGTATGCTCTGGTTTAATGATACTACAGCCTCATAAAGATAACATATATATATAAGCATATATATATATATATGTGTGTGTATATATATATATATACTAGATTTGTTATGCAGTAAGCTAGCTACTTTAAAATATTGCACTTTTGGTGCAATATTTGGTACCACCTTTTCAGACCTGATTCTAGGGGATGACCAGTTTCTGAGTACTGAGGCATGTATTGCAAGAAGTTCCACTTAATGCATTTTCTTCACCTCCTTGTTCTCCACTGTGTTTCTTAATGAGGTAATATTTCCATCTCCTCTACCATAGTCCTTCTTTTGTCCACATATCAGTCCCTTGAACCAGTGCTATTGCTTTGATCACTCACCATTCTCCTTCAATGTTGTGTCAGAGAATCCTGCTTTGAGGCTTGTTTCAGCACCATTGGGCTAGCTAGGGAATAATGAGTCAATATGAAATCAATAAAAGATACAGTTTATACGGGCAAGACTCATCAAGATATTGCCAAAATGGTTTCTGAGGGGCAGAGGGGGAATATTACATCATGGGGAAGGAGGGTCTGGATATATATGTAGTGATACAAAAATTACAAGTAAATTTACAGTGTTATACTGTGCCTGTATTGTCCTGATGTAAATCACAGACAAGACTCCAGCGCCTTTTTTCAGTTTGAATATAGCTTTTATAACTTAACCTCCTATTTAATTTGTCCGCATCGGTAAATATACCCAAATAACTTTCCCCTTTTGGAAGAATCGTATTTACTTGAAAGCATTTCTATATCTTTTCTCTTTTTCTTCCAGGGCTCTCATAACACAAATGAATAAGTCTGGTACTACCAGCCTTATCTCAAGCTTAAGCATGCCAATACAATTTTATTAAATAAATAAAAAATCTGACATTATGAACTACATTTTCTTCAGTGGGAGCTCTGATAATAATATTGTGTATGAGAAATGATGTGGTAAAAAAGCCAAGTAATACACAAGGTTATATTACTTTTGAAGACATACAAAATAAAAAGCATTAATCAGTCTTTATACAGGATGCTATTTGAACCAGAAATCATATTAAATGCTTAAATTGATTTACTCTTCCCTCCCCCAAAATAATAAAATAAAATTCTTCAAGAGCCTATTAAATCAGACAATAAATAAAAGTAGGTAAGTAAAATTCTCAGGGAAAAGGGGACCTTAAGGCTACCTGATTCATATTTCATATCTCTTCCATTTTCCTTCTTTTTTTTCTCCTTGTTGAAATTCATATGTACAGAATGTCATAAGTCAGTGTTACTTTGGATTCAATTTATTTCATAAAAAAAATAAAAATCATGTGAGCCAAAAGAGTCCAGTGAAATAACTTTTTTTTTGTTTATATTTACTCTTATGTCCCTTCACTGAAGTTAATGCATTTCCCCTGAAAACTAATTCATATCAATTTAAATCAATATAATTCTCTGAGCTAATGCCTATAAACTCCAAGCTAGGGCCCTCCAGAAGTGCTATGTTTAAACATAAAGTCATATATTTGAGTAAATTATAGATTTTATTAGTAATTGCACCAAAAATTATACAAGGCAAAGCATTTGCTTCTAACCAATGCTGAGCATAAAGGCAAATATCCAGGTTTTGTTTTGATTTGATATTTAGGGGGAATTATGGTCTTTGTCAGAGAGGAGAGAAGAAAAAAACTATTTATATGTCTCAATATAACAGGGCATAACTCTTGCCCAAAACAGGGAATAATAAAAGTGAGTTTTATGTTTTTTCTGGCATTTCAGAGTCAGAAACTCATAATTATTTAGATAATGGGAGTGCGATAAATTCATATCTCTGTGTGTTATCATTTACATGGACAAGATAAATACACTTAACATTCATTTAACTTTTACTGAAGCTTTGATATTTAACAGCATCAATATTTATTTCAACAGATTTTTTGTTAGAATAGGAAGTGCAACAAGGCTTTAAACTGCTGTGCTTGTTTTATTTTCTTACTGTCTCTCTGTGTTTATAAACAGGTAACAACAGCACACGAGCTCTGAGCTTCTTTAAAAAAAGTGACCTGGTAAGGCCAAACACATCTGCTCATGGGTTAGTCAACATTATTTCATAGTTATTGACAAAGCTGCAGGGCAGGGCGCCGTGGAAGCAAGGTCCAGGCTGGGGCGGACCGTGTGCGACAGCCCCCCTCTGGCCAGCCCTGTCCCCAGTCCCCAGTGAGAGGAGCTGGGATAGGACAGGAATGGAGACCCTGGGTGGCTGCAGTTGTTGCATAATGTTCAGGAGAGAGAGTGACATTGCTATGTAATGCAACTTCCTTGATTTTTATAGCTGGTCATTTTTTCCCCAGGCAAGTGTGAGGCCTTCCTCTAGTCAGCTATGTGCCCTGTCAGCTGTATTTACAGAGGATAATGCCGCCGACAATCATTTCTGCTTTGTGGATGCCTTCACTAAACAAGAGAGTAGAATATACTGAAAATGATGAACGTGATGGTGTTCTACGCATCAGCATCTCCAGATACTTAGATTATACTATATCTATCCCATAAATACACAAGTGTGAGAGAGTTTGCCTAACGTGGAGGGAATGGGAATTTCAAGACACAGATTTATGGACAGCATGAGTGTAAAGGTGGCTGTGTCCTGCCACACTGTTTTCTTTCTTTTGCTTGTCTCTTTGATGTTTCCCACTCTGTGTGCACACACTGTGTCTGCTGGGGAATTAAAGAGATAAAGACCAAAACCTTCTTTCTCTCATTCATGCTGGGCAGGCATGCACCCTTCAAAACACATGGTTTTACTTTTTTGTTGTTGTTGTTATGTTTATCTCAAAATGTATCCCTGTCTTTATATACTGAAAAGCCAAATGTGGTTTAGAAGCCAGACTCCATTTTCATTATGTCAACACCTACGCCTATTTAAACAGAAATGGTCCAAATAAAAGAAGTTTTGTGTGGGCTTTTTTTGTTTCTTTTTGTATCTGTGCATTATGATTCCATGCTCTTTGACTCACTGTTTCAAGAAAAAAAGATGTGTGAATTAGGAAAATGTTATTGCTTTGGATTTAGTCCCACAGATGAATGGGAAGACCAATCATATTTAGCATATACACAAGCATGAAGTCCTATCTGAGTGTCTGCTGTTGGTTATTAGTGACAGTTTTTCTGCTGATTTTGAACACCTATATGCGAAATAATTATTTTTAGATCACTGATGTATGTATCAGAGTTTATCTGGCAACCGGTTTAAACATGGAAGAGTTGCAAGAGTCTGTCTCCAGACAAGGTGAAAGACCAGAAATGATTGCCTTCTGTAAGATCAGCAAGTTAAAAAGAGTGAATCTAGTCTTAACCTTCATAGCTTAGTAAATAACTCTGTATGGATTAGTTGGTATTGACAGTAATATTTTCTGAGATATGGGGATAAATATAAAAGTACTGGAAAAGCCTAACTATATTGCATGTATACCAATCTATTTAGCATGTTTTAAGTATTCTATTTATTGTGCTTTAGGTGTTATGAGTCATAAAACCTTCTCACGTCAATATTGTTCAAAATGATGGGATAACCCAACTTTACTTTTCTGAAAGGAGATTGCCTGGCTTAATAGTAGAAAGCTAGATCATCAGCTAGCTTCTGTTCAGTCTTCAAACATGCCAGTCACCCAAAGTCTGGTATATATATGCTTCATCCTTCTTTTTTTCATACTCTTACCTACTTTAACCTATCAAGCAACCACCATCCTTTTCTAGGAAAGAGAGAGGGAGAGAAGGTACAGAGAGAAGCTGATGTGAGAAATAGTTAAGTATTTCAGTCTCAGAGCTTTTTTTTTTTTTTTTCCAACATTTTATCTTCTTTATCACTTTATCTTTCTGTGTCCAGTTCTCTGTGTGGATCGCTATTGATCTTTAAATACAATTTCTCTAAAGCTTTCTGCTTGCTTTTGACAGTTACCTTATTTATTAATTCTAATTTTTTTAGAAGTCAGAAACACTTAACACACTTCTTCCTTGAGATACCATTAAAATATGCTAACTAAGGTGAATGTGTAAGAGAGAGTGTAGACATTTATAAAGGTTATGGTCTATGACAACGTTTCTTAGCTTTAAAGTTAGCTTAATTGAATTAACTGCAGCATTGAAGACACAGAAGAACAAAGAGAGCTCTGACTCTGAATGTATTAGTGGAAAATATTTGACCTTTTCAATATGTTACATCCTGACTGGCAGGCCTTTCTATCATCAGAGCTCTCTTAGCAATCATTTCTTTATTTTTCCACATGAAATATAAGGTAGGTGTGCCAAAGACTTAAAGCACAGCTAAGATAATTAGAAAGATCCAAAATAGAAAGAAGGCACGTGTTCCCTGGCGACATTAGCAAAGGAAAGGAAAGGAAAGGAAAGGGAAGGGAAGGAAAGGGAAGGGGAGGAAAGGAAAGAAAGGAAAGGAAAGGAAAGGAAAGAAAGGAAAGGAAAGGAAAGGAAAGAAAGGAAAGGAAAGGAAAGGAAAGAAAGGAAAGGAAAGGAAAGGAAAGAAAGGAAAGGAAAGGAAAGGAAAGAAAGGAAAGGAAAGGAAAGGAAAGAAAGGAAAGGAAAGGAAAGGAAAGAAAGGAAAGGAAAGGAAAGGAAAGAAAGGAAAGGAAAGGAAAGGAAAGAAAGGAAAGGAAAGGAAAGGAAAGAAAGGAAAGGAAAGGAAAGGAAAGAAAGGAAAGGAAAGGAAAGGAAAGAAAGGAAAGGAAAGGAAAGGAAAGAAAGGAAAGGAAAGGAAAGGAAAGAAAGGAAAGGAAAGGAAAGGAAAGGAAAAGGAAAGGAAAGGAGAAAGGAAAGGAGAAAGGAAAAGGAAAGGAAAACAGCAAAAAGACTGAATTTCATATAGCATGACATTTTCTCCAGGATATACACATTCCTTTTACCTCCTCCTTCTTCACCCTCATGAGCAGATGCATGCTGTGCCCATTCTCATTTTGCAGTCGCTGGCTGCAGCCTGCCCAGCTCAATAAACCTGTGTTTATATATTACTCATTCCACAGTGCCTTGATGTTTTGCAGGCTCTGGCTCATCACTGTTAAGTGCATTACATATTAAAAGTCAGATAAATAATAGTTCCTCAGCCCCCAAGTGTTATCAGTGTTAGATATTTTTCTCTTAGAGTTTGTATAGTCTTGTTATAGTTCAAAGAATATGGGAATAACTCATAGTATTCTACAGCTGGCATGGGAAGGAAAATTTCCAGATGGTAAGCTATCTGTTTATCTTCCTGTATTTAGCTTTCACCAGAAAAAATTTACTGCTGTAAAGTTCTCATTTTATTCTTATTAAATGCAAACAAACCAAAATCAGGTATGTGCAAGTTCCTGATGTTTAAGTTGTTTATTGAAAATACCTGATTTTCACTTTACATGCAAATCTTCTCTAAACCCTCAGAGGTTAAGAAATGCATCTCCCTCCACAAGTAATATCTCCTTCTTAGTGAGCAAAATGAAAACAGAAATTGCTTTTCTTATACAGCTTAAATCATGCTTGAGGCAGAAATCTGCACTTGTTTTCCACTGCTGATGAATTTGTTTTCAGACTACCTGAGCTCCATGTTTCTGCTCTTCTCCTGCAACTCTTTAGTTTACCTGTATGTTATTTAGAACTAAATACTCAGATTTCCAGGTGATCAGTATTTTCCTTCTGAAAGGTCAGCTAGTGTTTTGAGCTGGTTCAACTTAATTTATTGATGTTTCATTTCTAATTGTAAAAACATTCATAAAAAGACTCAAAATATACCTTTGCCTTTATAGAAAGAATAAATATGTTGTAAATAAATTTTTAACCTCATTTTGAATTCCTGTCTTCTTGAGTTTGATCTGGTGATGTGCTGAATATGAAGCATTTTTCTACATAGAAAACCACTTTAGCCTCTTTGAAAATGCATTTCAGGAGTCTTGATGGATCTCTTGCTTAGCACTTGGCCTTGAGAAAGTATACTTTTTATCATATACCAAGTGCCGCATACAGTAATCTGTCAGAGAGTGAACAGCGAATGTAATGGAAGGTTGAAACAGATCATTTAGCATTGCGACATTATTTGTGAGTGTGGTGCTGCACGAGATATTTTTGTCATGCACATGTTTGATGTTGATCTGGGGTTATGAACATGATGGGTGAATTGGTTGTATCTCTAGTGCCTGCAGCGTGCTGAAGCATAAGTTAACCTGCAAGTTATCTCAGCCTCTCTTTGTAACCTTTGAAGACTAGGGCTGATAACATCTCCCATATAAGACTCTTTACTGAAGTGAAGCTGAATGGTTGCGATGCCTTTCCAATTGCCGACAAAGCAATTTTGAAGGAACTTTGCTTCACTTTTATTAACCCCAGAGGTCTCTCCATTTATTTGGCTTTTCCAGGCTATATCTCCCTTTTACTGTCCAGGTAAATTGACAGAATACGAATTCCTGTTCCATATAGCAGACTTTGTAGGAATCCCTTTAAAAGCTTTAGCACTTAAGAAAAATCAATAGCATTTATGATGTTTTGCAGGCCTCCCTTCTCCTGCACACTAAATTCCCCTTGAATTAAATAGCCTGCCTTGAGTTACTGTTGGAAAAAGTAAGTAAACATTACATCTTGAAAGCACTTGTGTGGCATTGCACCTGAGAAACACTGTCTATCCTTCCCTAATGAATTTAGTGAAACTACGGGGGTGTTATATTTAGAAAAAGGGAAAAGATCTGTGTAGCATGCATTGCAGACACAGAGCAAAGCATCTACACTGCATACAGATCCATTATCTTCATTGAAAAGAAGCAAGCCCATAAAAATACTGTTTTTTTAAACAACTCTTTAAAATATAAATTATTATCAAGATCATAAAGCATTTTTAATAATATTTTTAATTTAAACAAAAAAATGAAATAATAATATGTGATTTATTATAATAAATAAAATGATAAGAAAAAGCAGAGCAGAACTGAAAAAAAACTACAGGTCTGTACTATACCTAGAATTAGAGCGATGCTAGATCTAGAATGAAGTGTCACTTCATTCTCAAAAGATGTATCCAAAAGAATTGAATCTGGGACTATGTATGGGAATCGATAAAAATTATAGTTTATTTTTAATTTCATCCCTAAAGACTGAAAATTAAAGGGCAGAGGCGGAACATATCGTTCCTCAAGGGTACCTTTATTTCCTTGCTATTCACAGTTCAGACCCTCTTCTTGCCCATCGTGCATGGGACATTCTCTGATTTTTATGTTATCAGGTATAATGATTGAACAGTTCTTGAAGGACTGTTGGATAAGCCTACGTTATTCCTCCAGACTTTGCCCTGTGAATCAAGAGATATGATCATGTATTGAATATTGCTTTTCTTATTTTTTTTTTCTGTGCAGTGAAATAGGACTTCTTCAAAACAATTTTGCTGATATGAATAGTGGGAGTCTGAATTTCACAGGGAAGGTCAATGCAAGGATCCTGCAAATCAAGTGCTCCATCATCGGAAAGGAGAGGCCAGTATGCCTCTACTGAGTTTTAAATAAAAAACATTTTTATGCAGCCCTTCAGTGTTTTCTGAAAATACCTATGAGAATACATATGTATCTTCAGAGGATACAAGAAGAGAAAAGCCTGGTTTTCTGATCCACCCTCTTCTACTCTTGCTTGCAATGCTAAGCCATGGATGACTTACTCAGAAATCCATACCCTCTCTGTTCATGCCTACATCACCTGTGTACTTTATCACCTTTTCTGGCTCGTGCAAGAAGTGCTCTGTACAATAAAACAGATCAGTGATATGAGAAAACAAAACAAAACAAAAAGAAACAAAACAAAAAGAAACAAAACAAAACAAAACAAAGAGAGAAGGAAAGTCCTTTAAAAGAGATCACAAACATTAATACTGGCATAAGCGAAAATTTTGAGGAAATGGCCCTCTGTCTGTATGGTAGAGAAAAAGACATATTGAGCAGTCTCTGCAAATGAAGAAGCTGTAAAGTGGAATGACAACTTCAGTTTATTTGTAAACTAAATCTAATATATTTACAGTCAGATGAAAACATAGGGTGAATTTTCCCTTGAACACATTTCCTGTGGAGGAACATATTTTTTTCTCTGGCTCATTATAGTTTTATCTTCGACACTGGCAATCTTTCACTCCATTTTTAAACACAGAAATGATTCTAGCTTTTCACACCTAATCTGCATAAGCAGCAGGTTTGGACATTTTCTATTTTCTAACAATGTATAAACTACATCACTTCAGGGCTAATACTCAGTTATTTTATACTACCCTTTGAAGTGCAAGTGCCCACACATTTCAGTTGCCTTGTTTCAATATGTCATGCTAGTCTGCAGTGTTCCTGAACTGCTCAAAGTCAATTTCAGGTCATTTCACAACTGTCTGTACCTGAAAACAAACTTGGCTTATTTTGACCCATATCATTGTTTGAATGAGTAGTACTCTAAATAAAACTTCTGCATGCTCTATGACAGAATATAAAGAAATTAGCATTTCTGAACTTCTAAAATAAATATAACTACATGACAACATTTTGCATTAAAATAGTTTTCAGTGGATTACAATATTTTAGGACAAAGTTCACTGCAGTTAATTAAGTCTGATCTCTGAATATCTATCTGAAAATATAACTCTGTTTCAAACAGTAGCATATTTTCTATTCATACCAAAAAGTTGTAGGATTTCATCCCAGTACTAAACCATGATCCTTTTGGGTATGTTCAACAAGGAGAGGATGGATGTATTTCAAATTTTACATCAAAAGCTCTCTCTTTTAGAAGAGCCCATATAATTAATTTACTTTTAATTACAAATTTTCAGCACAATACTCTTAACTCCACAAACTCTTACCTTCCAAGAAGTATTAGGTATGTCTGACTTACTTCAGCTCGGACTACGTAACTGAAAAAAATATCTTGCTCTTCTTCAATATCCTTACATCATATTTATATAATGCAAACCTATTTTAGATCCTTTGCTTTTTTATCTGTAAGTATTTTAGGGAATACTACAAGGTTTTCTGATTTCTTAAGGCAAATATTCAAAGTCATCTGCCCTGTATACAAGATTCACAACCATCCTGTCAGTGTGCCAAAAAAAGAATTATTTTAACAAGGTAGGAATACACGTTCTACAGATAGCAAACCCTTTCTTCCATCAGTTTCTTCCAAACAATTTCTCAAAATTAAATTTAAATTACAACATGAAAATAGGTATGTCTCTCACAGATTGAGCCATATCAAATTACAATTTAGCATGACAAGTATTCTCTGTTTAAAAGCAACTAAAGTATAAAGCTGAAGCATATCTGCAAAGCTGTGTGAGAGTAATTCACTAGTGTCCAGAAGCATCAATACATCTTTCATAGTTTTATGAAAAAGTATGAGGAAAAACTATGATGAAAAATAATCAATAATCAAGAGAAAGCTATTTTTTCATATGTAACAGTAGTCTCTTTCTCTACTTTCATTGCATTCACTGCATAAATTATTTAAGGTCAAAGTGTCAGTTTAAATTTTGTGTAAACAAGCAAACAGATTTTTTAAAAAAGATTGCTTTAAATCTAACAAGCAGACAGTATGCATCCTAATATATAATTGGACAACATCACAAATTGTGACAGGAGACTGCATGAAGGGAGGTAGCATTTTCCTTGAAATTTTGACATAATGAACAATTTACAAAAATACTTCTGAATCATTTTAGCAATTGTGGAACAAGCTGGGCTGCCTTTTTTTTTTTTTTCCTGTAAAGGTGGTGTAAATTCTTAAAATGCCTTTTCAAAAGATTTTTACTTATATTGTACTGTAGAAATGTCAGCTTATCTCTTGGTGACTGTCAGTGGATTTTCTTTGCAAATGGTCAGGTTAAGCAGAAGTCATTAACCTTTACTCATCCACAGATCTTCTGAGCAGATTGAAGACAGATACACATGCCCTAAAAGGAAAAAAAAAAAAAAAAAAAAAAAAAAAAGAAAAGAAGAAAGGGAAAGAAAAGAAAGGAAAAAGGAAAGGAAAGGAAAGGAAAGGAAAGGAAAGGAAAGGAAAGGAAAGGAAAGGAAAGGAAAGGAAAGGAAAGGAAAGGAAAGGAAAGGAAAGGAAAGGAAAGGAAAGGAAAGGAAAGGAAAGGAAAGGAAAGGAAAGGAAAGGAAAGGAAAGGAAAGGAAAGGAAAGGGAAAAAACACCAAACAAAGCAAGAAACAAGTAAAGGTCCAAACAAACATATAAGAGACAGGGAAAATGCAATCCTTTGGGAAAACCTGGTTTATCATCATCTGCCCACTCTGATGGGTAATCATTTTGCACAGTTTCTCTAGATATCTTTTGCCCTGTGGGAGAGATGACAGTGCTTTCATCCAGCCTCCAAACTGGGAAAAACTGTGGTCAAATATTCACAACTGCCAACTTCAAAGCAATTTTTCCATGGCAACCATGCCTCAAAAGCCTGGAGTTGCAGAACTTGCCAATTAGCAACTCCAAAGGGGGTCATTAGTTCCTTCAAAAACATAGCGGACACTGTTTCTAATCACCGGTTGTTTCACCCTTACAGCAGACACTACGCAAACACTTACCATGCAAGTGTGGGACTGCTTAGAAGGAAGCTGATGATGCATGAAAAGAACAACCCATACCACGCTCCACTTTTTAATAAAGAATAATTATGCTCGGTAAATCATCAGTGCTAATTTATTGTTGTTTAATTAAAGCAAGTTATATTTTCTCATTATGGCCCATGGTAAACCATGCATAACAGCAGCAATATGTGCTTTCAGTAGGAGTTCTCTGTCATATTGCTACTTGGGTATGAACAACTATTATATAGCAAGGCGTATCCGCATAAGTATAGATCTGTAGAAGGGACTGTCTAACTGCTAAGGCTTCTGTTCATAAAGACAAGCCAGGAAAAAAGGAGCATATAAGAAATGGAGAAGACAGAAATCCAGGACATTAGCTCCTTGGTTCATAAAATCTTCTCTATTGAAGTCTAAGAAGTCACAGAAGTCTATGACATTTTCAGTTCTGAATTCTGGATCTATATTTAGTTAAGATTTTCCTATAGTTACAAAGATAGATATAATTAGAAAAGTATATTTTCGTTAAGTAATTATTTCTTTATTCATGTAAATGATGTGCTATATCCTTTAGAGGTCACATATATTTCAGCAGTAGCAATAAAAAAAGCATGAACTTTGCCTATTCATTTAAATAGCATGTCACTTGTGAAGCCAAATTATTCTCATTAGCATTTACATTGTAACACTGTTAACTAATTTATCACTTACTGTCCTGTCATAAAAACCCACTTCTCTTCCTCATCGAACAGTGCTGGATGCGCATTGCTGGATGCCATTTTGACACCTGGTGCATTTGAGAGGAATAGCTGTGCCAATTTTGAACATGTAACCAACTTCATGACCTCTCCAAGCAATGAGAAGCATCTTCTTTTGCATAAAATTGTGACTATATTGAAAGAATTGAGGATCGCAAGATCTTACGCATTTCCATACCGTTCTCAATGCTGATGCATGAGACACTGTGTTTAGAAATATATAGGGTGGCAGGCATCTAGGATGTTGGGTTCAAGCAACATGCATGTCAGACCACACAGCTGGAGTGTGGGATCTCTGGCTTTTTCCTGAGTATCTCCTGCAGAACATGTTATGTTTTCGTCCATGTTTTCATGTTGGTCCATGTTTTCACATGGATTAAAGACCATCATGCTGTATAATGCCACAGTGCTGTTACTGCTCCATAATGCCATATAGAACAACCCAAATCAAGGAAGACGTTGTTCTACTCTTCAAAATTATGAGTTACAGAAGCCGTGGCAGGTGGTTGTAAAAAGAGCAAGTGAATGAACCCATAATCAGAGTCTTGGCAGATCAGGAGAATAATGTAAAATAAAATAAAATAAAATCTTATTTCAACAATTCAAAGAGAGATTTTATTGTTCTTATATTATACTCTCTCCAGCAACAAGCCTAACGAACTCACAGAAGGATGGTAATCAGATTAATGCTCCTAGTATTCACACTCAAATCACTTCAGTCTCTTAAAAGCCTAAAAGGTTTTGATATACAATTTGAGGACCAAAAAAAAAAAGAGAAAAGTAAATAGTATTTCTTCTATATTAAGTTCTAAGAAAGCCATCAGATTTGGAGTTAGGGGAATCTTTAAGATGTTACTGTGTTTGTGTGTGCTTTTTCATTGCCCTTCAGACAAAGCTAGTTATATAGAATCATAGAATCATAGAATAGACAGATTTTGATGTGAAATGTCAATCTTTGGTTTAATTTTTACTTAGTCTGGAATTTGAGTTCATCTTGGAATTTGAGTTCATCTTGGAATTTGAGTTCATCTTGGCAGATGGTGAAAGCTTTCTTAGGCATTCCTTATTAACGTTTTCTTTTTTAGCTGCCCAGCTTTATAAAGGAAGAGATAAACTTCATAACAGTACAGATGTCACTGCTGGTGCTAATGCAGACTAGTACATTTCCTATAAGCAAACGTGTCCTTTATCTGAAGCTGGCCTCTAGTGTTGCAAGCAACAGCTATGGCAGGGAAAGGATGTATATGACAGCAGTGTGCAGTCTGGAAATTGAAGTCTCAAGTCCAAATACATGACATACTTGACTGTTAATGGCATAATTTTGGCAGCAGCCTGTGTAATTGCACTTTTATGCCAACAGGCCTTTGCCATATCAGTGTATGATGAGGACTGAGGACTTTGGTCTGAGGAGAGACAAAAAATGCCTCACAAAAGATTCCTATTAAATGGAAACTCCTAACTCAAATGATCTTATCATTCTGAGAGAAGAATAAAGGAAGACAGCTGGAGAGATTGAATTAATCAATTATATTCTTCTCAGTTTTTCCTCCTTGTATCTGATTTACTTCCATATGTTCTTTCTTTGAAAGATCAGATTTAAAAAAAATGAACTTTTTAAAGAGAAAACATTCCATTTTCAGTTTCAACATACACAAGTTGTTTTTAAAATTAGTATGTAAGAAGTCAAATTAATGAAAGCTAGGATCATTTTTCTGTTAGCACAAGGTGAAAATCTACATCGAAATTCTTCTCCTAGAGTTATGTTGCTTGCATAACCGATGGCAAGATCCTTATAAACTAGTTTTGTAGGTTCTTTCATTGCTCTGTTTTCTGCATTATGTTGTCTCCCTATTGTGTATGTCCTAGATTCAGTACCACCCATCTTGTCCTTCCTTGCACAATGTCTGTCCAAGTAATTTATCCAAATTCATTCAAATGGAAAGTTTCCCATGGTGACACCATAGAGCGCTCTACCTCAGCACATTGTGTTTGACGGGTAAGACATGTATCCAGTATTCAGTCCCAACTGAACAAAGATATCTGTTATTCACATAGCCTTTGGCAGGGGTAATTAAAACCCACTGGAAAACTCTCACACAACCTTTTCATCATCACACTTGTACTATCTAGAAAAACATCTGATGCATTTCATAACTGTGACATTATAAACCTTTATAGGGCTAGTGCAACTAAACCAAACTGAAAATAGAGTGACCCTAGTCTGTATTCTGTATCTTTACTAAGTTAAAAGTAGGCAAGGCGAGGCAAAGCTGGCAAACTGCTTGTACTCAAGTTTAAAAGCACAGGTAGGAATGGTCTCTTGTTTGCAAAGTATCTTTCCAACATCATCACCAAGGAATTCATTCACATGTATTATAGTTATCAGTTTGCTGTCTTCTTTTCACTTGTCCCCTCATAGCTTTTAACCTTTGATATGAGCTTCATTTATAGTATAACTTCACATATATTAGAATTCAAATCACTCAGGGGAACTCCTAGCTATGAATCAATACCAGAGTCAATCCCAGGCCATTTCAAGTTCCTTCACATCCTTTTATTTCTCTTCCAGAATAGTGCTAAATATTCTACTATGCTTCTTTTGGGAGTCACACAAATCACATTCACATTCAGTGTCTCTTGAATACCAAATCTGAATTCGGGATATTTTGGGCATAAATTGTTCAGGCCATTGTTACATACCAGAATTAAGACATAAAAATAATGTCATTAAAATACAGTCTTTTCCCTTACCACTGGTAGTTATGCTCAAGCTGTGGATGTTGTCTACCTTGACCTCAGCAAAGTTTTCTACGCTGTCTCTTATAACATCCTCAAGGCTCAGGAAGTGTGCGTTAGATGAGCAGATAGTGAGATAGATGGAGAACTAGCTGAATCCAGAGCTCAGAGGATTGTGACCAGTGGCACAAAATCTAGATGGTAGCTTGTAGCTAGCGGTGCCCCACAAGGGTCAATATTGATCCTGTATTTTTCAACTTATTTCTCGGTATCCTGGATGGAGGGATGGACTGTGCCCTCAGAGAGTTTGCTGATCATACAAAACTGGGAGCTGATAGCCCATATTTAATCAGGTTCATTCATGCTTTCAGATTGCTCCCAGAATTATGTCATTTGAATTAATGTATAAATTGTATTTGCTTCCCTATTTTTTTAAACACAATCTCTTTTTTTTAGATGTAAGTATCTTTTTAACATATTTTTACATAAACCAACAAGTGATTCAAAGTTAAAAGCTGTTCTCCTTTATCTTATGATTGTCACACATTATCCTAACACTTTCAATTTCACGCAACTTAATCACACACTTTGGAGCAAAAAATTCCATCTTTCCTGTGTCAGTGCTCATTATCAACTCTTTCTAATAGCTTTATAAACCACTCCTATCAAAGCTGCTTCTTGAAAACATCACCACTGAACAGGATTGGAAATCCTGCATTATTAATATGTGCTACTGTGAAAAAACATAACTGTTTTCAAAGAAATGCAATGAATCAAGTACATACGACTCTCTTAGCTTGTCCATTTTGACCACTAATTAATGACATTTTGCCACTGTTGCACTGATACAAGAAAGAGCTAAATGCATCTTTGATAAACACAAGCATGCCTGTCAGTACATTTATAAATGTACACAAATGACCTGCTGTTAGGATTTTGTCTATTGTAGAAACTTTCAAGAATGTCATTGAGGTAGTGAGAATTCTGATCATAACTGCACTTATGACAAAGGACAGAATTGCATTTGTGGAATTGGAATGTGAGTCAGGTCAGTGACGCTCTCCAGTAGTAAATTACCCTGAGAAGTAGAAGAATTATTAAAATATGGCATGGTTAAGAGAGAGATGCTGGAGGAATGGAAAGCAAGAATTTTTTTAATCATCATTTTTGTCAAGAGAAAATAAAGTGTATAGAATTATAATTAATAAGATAGAATTATTAATTCAGTCAACTTTTGATTCATACTATTGTTCAGCTACTTTGAATTACCACTACAGTCTCTGACGGTTTAATTTGGGATTTCAGAGATGACCACCTCCTTCTGCATTGTAGTTGATTATCTTTTTTGGACTGAACTTGAAGAAAATTCTTACACTAGCTGGGACAACAAAAAGTATTAAAATCTTCTTCTGGATTTATAATTTGTGTTAAAACCCAGATGAATGATGATTTTTAAAGTGTGGACTTGTATCAAATAGAAAGATTGTACTCTGTATTGTACAAAGTAGAGACAAGATTATAACAGAGAATATTGCATGGCTATAGTAAACACTGCTTACTTTTTAGCTTTAGCTTTTAGTGGCATTTTTCATATTTGCTGAAGCTGCATTTCAACTTTTTATGCTTCCTTAAGAAAGTTAGAATATGATACTAACTTCTCAGACATTTGTAAGGAGTCTCTCTGACCTCCGACAATATCATTTTTTTCAACAACTTCCTGATGGAGTCCAGACATATGTCTAGAGATCCACAAATTAAGAGGATATGGGATTGATTAAGAGGATATCTAGCTGCTTTAGTCATAACTGAATGCATGGAAATGAGAGCAAAATCTGATGCTGAAACAAAGCAGGATCCAAAGATCATTGGTGTCTAAGTTTGTAGAATGATCCGCAGCAGGAAAACACTTCTTGCAAGGAAGGCCTTTGTGATCATCTCTCTACAACACCACCAGGTGTTTCCATCAAGAGAGGAAGAAAAGGATTCTTAATTGAACATACTGCTCTTCGAGAATTTGAAGATTTTAAAGAAATTTTTAATGAAAATTGTTTCCATTTAAAAAAATCCTGTTTTAAAAAAGTAGACTTTTTCTTTCTTGTTTTTGTTTGTTTTTTCAACAGGCTTAATGGAATTATGTAGTCTATTTTCATAAGGAACAAAAAACTAGAAGAAGGTGTTTGGAACATGAGCTATTATATCATTGTCCCAAAAGGACGCATTTCATTTTAGGGACACTTATCAGGTTCATTTACAACCAACATTGGCTCCAGGTCTGTAACCTGGAGAATGCACAAAACCACATCTGACCAGTATTACTCCTCAGAAAAACAATAACAACAACAAAACATACCATTGCCTGCTCTACAACAGCTTCTTGATGAAATGAACATATATCCCTTAATAAGAGATGATTAGATATTTTTTTCTCTCACTCTGCCCTCCTTTCTTTCCCCCAGTGAAATTACATTAGCTCAAAATAGATATTTTTCTTCACTTTTTGTTCTTGTTGGAAGTCTTTTGCACCTGCAGGCAGATGTATTCACAAGTACGAGGCAGTTCTTTTTCCAACATGTGCTGAACCTGAAGGATATATATATATGCATACACATATATATATATATATATATATAAAGCATTACTATTCTGTTTTTGACAGGGAGTCCCTAAGAGTAGCCTTCAGAGGTGATATTACATAGCACCCCTGGGATGGTGCTACTGAAATTGCTACAGAACCCGGTAAGCTTCTTTTTGTGCAAACTGAGTCCATGCAGGATTTTAACTCTGGAGACGCACAGCCTGAGTGTCCACCAGCGTAGTGGTCACTGTGCAAACCTTGTGTGACATCGTCTAATATCATTTTGCACCTAAGCACTACTGTGAGATCTGTTTTGCTTTTACCTCGTAAAAAATCTGTACTGCCTAAAAATGCTGAAGTGTCCTGAGACTCAAGCTCTTCATGTTTTGAACTCTGGTGTTTTTTCTGTGAGCTGACAGACAAAGCAGTTTCATGGACCAAAGACTGACCTGGGCAGTGATCAGTGTGCTCTTACTGCCACTGAAGATCTCTCTGCATACTATGAATCATTTTGTGCCAATTCCTGTAAGATGCTCTGAAAAAGTTCAGTCCATGTTAGGTGACCCATGAATTGTTATGCTGTGTTTTCTTATCAGTCCATCCTAAAAAGAACAAGCTTTTATGCCATAAAATTCACATAGTATTTCTGAGCAATGTCTAGGGATATGATTTCGATAGCGTAGCATTCTAATTGTGGCAGTTATTTTGGAGAGAAAGGTGTGTTCATTTTGCGTACCTCTGAATATCTATTTTAGTATAGTGTATAAATATTCCAATTAATTTCCTTTTTGAATGAAAACTTATTGAACATAATTCATTTATCAATGAAACTACACTTGAGCAGAAACTGATCTACTGAACTGAAACACATGGAATGTAATATAACAGATTTAATATAAATCTGCCAATATAAAATTTGCTGAATCAAAGTAAAGTAACACTCAAAGGCAAGCGCTTCATTTAGGTTTTCTAAATTTTCAAAATTCCGATCTTATATAACTAGGATCACTTTTTCTTGGGGGTTGGAGGAAGCACAATGACAGTACCTCTTTTGTGGACTGCAGTGCCAACAATGATATTTTCAGCAGCACAGACCAAGGCACTGTGTGTGGAAAGAAAGCTGATGCATCCTGTGTCAGATATGTGAGTAAAACAAAACGGTGTATACATTCTTTTTGTTATAAGAAATACAACACTGGCAAGCATTAGTTATGTAAACCAAATCCATCTCCGTAGGTCAGAGAGAGAGGAGGAGAGAGGAAGAGTGAGAAACAAGGCTATAGTACAAGAGCGGCTTGAGAGAATTCATGTAAAGGTATGTAAATAAAAAGAACCAGAATAAAATGTGGGAGGCAAAACTGGAGTTGAGGAAAATTGTTCTGAGAAACTCCAGGATACAGGAGTATCCTTTGGATATGCAATAAAGCTCACTGAAAGTCTATTTCTAATAGGCACAGATAGAGGAAAGGGATTGGCACAAGTCTCAGTAAAAGCAGAAATCATAGAAGAAAGGTTTCCAAATGCAGAATTTGGAGTTTCAGCACTACCTACATTTTGAATAAGAACAAAGAAGATTCACACAAAGGCCAGAATATCCTTAGGGAAATCTCAATGAAGGAAAGCTGGTAGCACCTGGTAGTGAGGATTATTCTGCATATTAATTGACATCATGAAAAAGCAATTTTGCCTGTGAGCAAAGCCACTCTGGAGAACTCAAGCAAAAAGCTTTAGGCACCAAAGCTACTGATCAAACTGGCTAAAATGTTAATACAATATTTTGCTGTTCCAGTAGAGGTCAAGTGTTCTTCATGCAAGCTAAAGAAATACACTAGAATAATAGATCACCAAGATCATGTTCATCTTTGTTGAAATGTCTGCTGATGTCTACAGGTTTCCAGCTACCTACAGCCACAAAAGCAGGGGGCATGTATGTTGGAAGATAGCAGTATTTGAAAAAACTGAGTATTCAGTGGCACGTGTTCACTCAAAAATTGTGACATATGAAAAAGAAAATCAAAAATAATCTAGAAACTCTCTATCTTCTATTTACATGACAAGACAAATCCCGTAGAAAGGGACAAAAGGGACCTTTACACCCCATAAAGGACATTTTTCAGAGATAGGTTAATTGCTTTAATCAAGTTTGGGCATGTATAAAGTTATAAACACATATGCACACATATATGTTACTGTTTATATATATGTACATAAATATGAACATTTCTTGAAACCTTTCTTGAAACATATATATATATATGTATATGCACCTTTCTTCAGAATCTGGTGAAAAAGTTTACTGAACTTGTTACAAATACTTCCAGCCTCAATCATACCTGCTAGTTCTGAGCTTTTCAGTTTGGTGGCTATATATAGGCAATGTTCAGGTCACCTACGGCCTATTCTATATCAAAAGAACAATTCCAGTTTTCTAGGAGAACAAGAGACCAGCAGAAGATAATCTGAAGAGTGAAAACATGGCCATAGAGCAGAAATAAATTTTTAGTAATGCAATTTTTTTAAAGAAAGGCAATATGAAAATTCCTTTACTGTTTAATTAAACATCATAGATATATTTTAAAAAATATAAGTTTTCAAAACATCCCCAAAATAAAGAGGTAGTGATTTGTTTTGTCAATTAACAAGATATCATTTATCAAGACTGTGGGCAGCCAGCATGGGTACATGCCTGAGGAAAATAGCTGTTTTTCTGCTCTCTAACCATAAAAAAAGGAAGTTTTTAGTTTATGTGACTGCCTGGAATACCTCATAATCCTCTTCAAGGATTTTTGAGTTATTAAAGAGTTGATAATAGTTATGAAATTTGATAACCAATCAGGAAGCTTAGTTGTGGCCAGCACTTCCATGCCCTGTTACAGAACAGATGAATGGACATTAAGCAGTAAACCAGATGAATAGTTCTTTCTCAGGAATTTAGCTGAGGAATTCTGTAGCAGGATTTGAATTTACTATTAAAACAATGTTTGCTATCATTCTTTAAAATCAGAAAGTTGGAAGACTCCTAGGTAGCAAGGTTCAGAAACAAGTGAACACAATGGAAAAGGTGCTTCTTGTGATAAGAATTAATAAAAATGAATTTTTGAGTAGGTTTGTTTTTTTTTTAATGTCCTGAATCTCATTATGGTGAAAAATTCAGAAAGCCTCAGTCTCTCCAATTTTCACTTCAGCAAGAGTTTAATGACTCTCAATTTCTCAAGCAGAAAAAGTTGAAGAATGGCAAGCAATGACTGACAAAAACAGAATTCTTGGAGCAATACTATTTCATCATAACTGTTTTAAATGTCTTTATTTTGGTCAACTCTCTCTCCCTCAATTTTCTGTTGGCAAAATACATACAACATTCAACTGCTTACAAAATTGTTTAGTTAAGTAGCTGATAAACTTAGCCTAATTTCCACTTGTGGAACAGAACCTGGAAATCTCCCTAGACTTATTTCATTAATGCAAACTGTTTGGAAGAAGAGGGAATGCTTCTTAACCACACTGGGTTCTAATCTAAACTGAGCTATTTGAAACAATCGTAACACAAATTAGCTCTGAAATACTTAGACTCCAACTTAAAATCTTTTGCTCCTGTGTAGAAAACTTCATTTGCAGAAGACAAATACACACACACACACACACACACACAAAAAAAAAAAAAAAAAAAAAAAAAAAAAACCAAAAATAGTTTATTCGTTATTGTGAGGCATGAGTGCACAGTAGGAAATCAATGTACTATGCTATATGGGTTCTAGATTTACACGTAACTGCAAAACATGTTAATTAAAATTTAACTATAAAACCTTAATGTTAAAATATCTCTTCTCTTATGTATATAAATGCCCCATTATGAAGAAACATTACTTTGCAATTTGGAGTTAAACAGCCACATTACACCTGTGCTACATTTGAATGTTTAATTTCATTACCATAGCGGCACGCTAAGGTAGCTTTTGCCAATTTTGCTTGTTTCCAAGTGTTTTGTTCTGTTCATGGGCTTGTAGGTATGTTTTGTTAGGACTCCTGATTATTTTTATGACAGATTAATTCACTTTGACGGTCATATTTGCTAGGAGGAGAACACTAAGAGATACTGCGATCACAGTGCAATCAAGATTGCAAAAGTTAAACTTTTACTTAAATGGTAATTTTATGGCTAGTTAATATCTGCTTAGGCAAAACAAATGTTCTTGATAGCAGCCCTAATGATGACACCTGGTGTCTTATTAAACAACTGCAGTGAAAATTAACTCTGAAGTATAAATATGATGAACGTGTCTTGTTAGCCTTAGGCAAAATATAATTTAAGTGTTTATTTGCAAGTTATCTATTGTGTTTGTATATTTTATTTATTGTATATTTATATTTTTAGTTATAAAGAACTTCACAGAGTCAGGACAATCTTTGATTTGTATCAAGCCATAACATGAGTCTCTAGCATGACAAAAATCTGCAAGTTAAATGTTATGGAACCAACTGGACATTTTACTGCCTAATAGCTAATATTCACATTCCCATCAGTGGGGGTCTTGAGCATATAAAATCCTTTCAGAACCAAAGTATAGTCTATATTTCAATTGATTTTAGTTTTACCCACATAAGACCTACTATTCTTCTTGCAAATGTGAAGTCTGATTAGTTTGTCTCATTGATTATCATCCCATGACAGGGAACAAACTTCACCCATCCTTTGTCACAGATGATTGAAATAAAAAGGCCTATGCAAACTGAGAAACTGTATTCATTTTCCAGATGTAAAATGTTTTTCGAAGCAGGTAGGATGGAAAAAGGAAAAGATTAAGGATATGGTTCATCAAATTGGTATAACAGACTACTTATTTACCCTTAACTGCTATGAGTGCTGATGCCCTCCATTTCAGGAGGAGAAGTCTACCATGGACTTAAAATGATCCAGCAGGCACAGTTTAGTCTACTGTCTGTACAATTGTTGTGGTAGCGAATTATTCTCCCATATGAAGAAAAACTGAAAATTTGCAAGATCTTATTTACCTTTAACACACAACTACTAGCACTACTTGTAATTCATTTTGCCTGCTTCTCCTTCTATCATAATTTTTAGATAAACAATCATATTAGGATCACTGAAGAAAGAAACTTAAAAAAATCACATCATTAAGACTACTCAGATATTCATGAAGTACTGAAATATGGATAATGACTTGAACATGTCAGTAAAATGATCATCTGTCCCCAATTAATATTGATGTATTGCAGTTGTGAAGCCTTTTAATGATCACATTACTAGGAAATTATTGCTGCTCATACAATTTGTCCTCATAATCATGTATTTATCATAGATACAAAAGACAAGTTCCCCAAGAGGGCTATTAAAGCCCATATTCTGCTGATTCTTAATTGGTAGAGAAGACGGTCTTTATACTTACGTGGGAACAACCAGATTTTCATCAACCCAAGTGTCTCTTTTTAATTACAGTGTATATATGCTCCACATACTGTCTGGACATAGAAGGTAACAACATTTATGAAAAATATCTGTATGTGGTGGAATAAATAACTAGTTAGGCAAGATTCAGCCCGAATAACTTTCAGAAATTATCATGGGTAGTAGAGGGGAAAGTGATTAAATAAATATTAGTAGTATTTCTCAATCTACTTTTAGGATCAGTTCTATATGAGGCTATTCACTTACTTACATATTAATTCTGCAGATTAGTGCTGCAGGGCCTGAACGCCAAGCTAATGCTACAGGTAGCTGAATGGTGTGTTCAATAGATTGGATAGAATTTTGTAGGCAAAATGAGTGCTCCATGGCTAATCACTAAATCTTACTCTGCAAAATGAATTATCTTGTCTAGTATAATTGCCTGAATGTCTCTATAAACAAATTACAACTGAATGTTTCATCTTTGCTCTAGTTCTTTCTCTAAATTAATAATACACAAGGACCACCGGGCAAATTTTTTTTTATTGATTAAAAATAACAGAGTCCTAAAATTGTAGCTTGTTGGCTACATTATTTAGAGCGTTATCTATATGACTTTTTTCCATGTGACTGTGAAGTTTCTCAGACCTGAGGCCTACTATATTTGAAATTCACCAAAGTTGCTTCTGCAGTCCTGGAGAAGATGTATCTATAAAGCTCACAGGGTATTTTTCTTATAAAGAATACACACATTTATAAAATAGTATCTTTAAATTGTGATTACATTAATCTAGGTATCCTTGTCTAATGACAGACAATTGTAAGAAAAGGTTACTGACCAAATTCTGCTCAGACTGAACTAGCTGTACTTATGGTTACTCTAACTATTAAAGTTTACTTGAAGAGAATGTGTTTCTCTCTTACACTTTCTAATTCTAAAATTTCCCTTAGATTCCCTACTCATCTGACGCACTAAGACCATTTTCATAATGAGAAGGCAGCAAAAGCCTTCAGTGCAAACTGGAGAAATGCACTAAGGCAGCTTCTTTGCTTAAAGACATACAAACATACGAGTGAGATAGATAGAAACCTGGCAGGTCTCAGCATCACCTTGGGATGCTCCTCCTTGGCACATCATAGTGCGTTAACATCACAGCCGATCTGCTCTGGGGCACCCAGAGAAGATGCTTGCTCTCACTGCTCTGCCTGGGGTTATTGGCAGGTGCCCATATTCAGCCCCTGCCAGAAATTGGCCCCATATGAACAAGTAGTGACAACTGGTCTCCAGTCCTGCTTTATTAGCTATGTATGACAAGCCAAATGATAGTTTTTTTATCTATCCTCTCCTTACCCTTGACGTTATTGCTCAGATACTGCTGTATAATGAGGCTATATGTACCTTGCTCTGAAAGGTCTCTCGTGAAATCACCAGTTCTCCCTTAACTCTCATAAAGATCATCTGGAAGATTGACTGCATCCTTTTTGCCTTGGGTTCTGTGCTTTTATTATACAATGCTCAACTTTCCTTTTTTTTAATATAGTTCTTTATTATAAGAAATACTTTTTTATTATTATGTTTTTCCCTGGGGATGTTTTTTTTTTGTGTGTGTTTACCTCTAATTGTGTGTCTAGATTCCCCTAAGGAACTCAAGTAGGCTCTCCTACGCAGCATATGTCTAGCTTTATAAACTGAGGCTACAGATCCATTCTATACTGTACTTCTATCTAGGAAAATCAGTTATCATATGCAGGTTTTTATATACACAGGGACACACGCAAAGTAATAAGCAACTACTACCTTTTTTTTTTCTCTAAAAAGTTGTCAATTTTTTCTCTTTATAAAAATAAAATATATCTGTCCTGACAGAAACTGTAATAGTTCTTTTCAGGATAATCAAATTACTGATAGTCTAGTAAACTCCGATGAAATCACTTTGAGCTCAGCAGAAACAACCTAGAGTCACAGAAATTATCAGTCTAACCAATATGTGTAAAATGCTTGCAAGGAAGCCTAAAGCTAGACAATACATTTTGTTATAAATATGCAGGGTCAAATTTTGCCCAACTGTATTGAAGTGTTTTTTTTTTTTTTTAATAAAATCAATGGCCAGATCAAAATATCTCTTTCCTTTGCTTTCCAGAAAAAAAAAAAAAGAAAAGAAAAAAAAGAAATAACACTGAAACAAATACCCTTCAAATAAAAATAAGACTTTTATTCCCAGAGCATTATAAAAAGGTGAAGAAAACAAAAAATACAGAGCCATCATATTAATATCTGGCATAGAACAACCTGATTGTCAAAGACTTAGGATCTGTTTCTTTTCAATAGGAGGATCTGAATGGAGGTGTGAATCCATAATTATCATTCTGCAGTCCTGTCTGACAAAACCCTAAACTTCTAGTTAATAGCATATCCTGGGTCAGCTGCTCTCAACCTCAACTGCTGACACAAACTCAACATATAAATAGTTAAACTCCCAGGTGAGCTTCTCAATTACAAGGTTAAGAAGTTGTGCTAATGTACTCGCTCAGGAGTTCAATTAATATGTAACTATTTTTGCGTATAAAAACAGCAGGAGATGTCATAGGTGCCCTAATTTTAAACACTCCAAAGCATGTTTTTTTTTGAGATTTATCTGAGGACAAAATATCTTAGGCCTGAATAACGTGGACTCTCTCTCTTGTTATCCCAATACATAGGCTTTTTTTTCAGAAACTTGCTCCTGTGGCAGGGTATTTGAGGATGAAGCTTTTGGAATGATTTTTTGTTGGAACTGGAAAACTAGTTAAACATCAATTGAGTTAGACAGGAAGTGTGAGGGTGACTTGAGTCCAATGGCTGGCAAGACAGAAAGAATCTAATCTTTTTTTGTGGAAAGGTGAAATCAGAAGAATGACAACAATAAAGAAATGAAAACCTTTTCAACCGCCTGATAGTATTTCATTCTTCTGGAAGTTGTAGATTTGAATGCCTCCAGGCAACTGCTTTTGAAAGTGGACACAATTTGAGTGGCTAAAATTTTGGTTAACAGGACTACCACAATCACTGTAGGAGACTATGTAAGTCCAAGCAACTCCCTCTGAATTTTGCTTAGATGTTGAACATTAAAAACAAAACCACTTGTGAAATTCCAATATTATTTAAAACTTTGCAGCTAGTAACAATATTGATTATAATGCTGTGAGGCACTGTTTATAAACAGGCTTAAAACCTACCGCAAGAATACAAGTCTTGGTAAGGAACCTTTATAACTCTAACTGCTGGATAACATATCCCTCAGTGCTCAATATCTATTCCTTATCTGAGTATAGGTGATAACAGGCCCTTTTATCTGGTGCCTAGACGTGTTATCAAAAGGAGAGAATTCAGCTTGCACAGGACTATAAAGATGCTCTCAGGGTATTTTTATACTGCTGGAATAACTCCAGGCACAAGTACAGATTAGGGGTTGACCTGATGGAAAGCAGCTCTGTGGAGAGGAATCTGGGAGTCTGGTGGACAAGTTACCCACAAGTCAACAATGTGCCCTTGTGGCCAAGAAGGCCAATGGGATCCTGGCCTGCATCAGGAGGAGCGTTGCCAGCAGGTCGAGGGAGGGGATCCTCCCCCTCTACTCAGCTCTGGCGAGGCCACACCTGGACGATTGGGTGCAGTTCTGGGCTCCCCAGGACAAGAGGGTCATTGAGCTTCTAGAGAGGGTCCAGCATAGAGCCACGAAGATGATTAAGGGACTGGAGCATCTATCTTATGAGGAAAGACTAAGTGAGCAGGGCCTGTTTAGCCTAGAGAAGATTGAGAGGGGATCTTATCAATATGCATAAGTTTCTGAGGGGAGAATATAGGGAGGATGGGGCAAACTCTTCTTGGTGATGGCCAGTGACAGGACAAGGGGAATGGGTATAAATAAATGGGTATAAAACACAGAAAGTTCCATCTCCATGTGAGGAAGAACTTCTTTACTGTGAAGGTGACAGAGCCCTGGAACAGACTGAGACATTGTGGAGTCTCCTTCTCTGAAGATCTTCAAAACCTGCCTGGATTTAACAAAACCCTGTGCCCCACGCTGTAGGCTTCCCTGCTTGAGCATGGGGGTTGGACTAGAATGATCTCCAGAGGTCTTTTTCAGTCTCAACCATTCTGTGATTCTATGGTTCCTGAATCAGATAGCTCACTAACTAGACAAATAGATGGAGGGAAAAAGCATAGTAGTGAAAAGTATCTTCATCTGACCATATAGCTGAAAAACAGCTTGACACCACCTTAAAAAGTGAAAGATTGTCTTGAGCTGCAAATTTTGAATTTATATGCTCAGTTTTCCCATAGTCTATGATATCTTAACTATGAAGTTTTTGTATTTCCTTATTTTTTTAGTCTTTATGTTCCCCCGATATGCCTGAAATTACTAACAAGCTCTTTAACTGTATCACAAAGACAAATGGTTTAATGGTTTAAGTAAGTGATGTAAGCTTTTATTTTTTTCTCTCCCTGAAAGAGAGGGGGAAAAAGGGCTCCTACTCCTGTCCTGACAAGCTGCATGCCAGTTTCAGCTAGATATGATTTAAGGCAGCCAAATTATGAACCCTGAAATGGGGTTTATAATGGAAACAACTGACCCAGAACTTTAATGTCATGTGCACAATATTTTAATAGCTGATACTTGGTTCTCACTTTCCATCTCCCACTTCAGTTGAAAGCTAAAAAATATGCAGCTCATTTACAAGCTTATAGGTTAGGTTGCCCATGCATGGGCATTGAATTTTTCCTTTTCCCTTGGCGTTACATATGCTTCTAAGATTCAGTGGTCATGGAGATTTAATCTTGACTTTGCTTCTTCTAAATTTGAGGTGGCTGTTTTGCAAATTATCAATTTGTACATAAAGTTTTGTGGATTGGAAAATTTTTATATATTTGACCTACACTGAGCAATTTGTTTCCGAGACCTTGGTCCACATTTTTGTGATAAGAAAACATGATATAAAGAAGTATTATACTAAAGTATTACTAAATATCACAGTGGAATTCTGGCTAGAGAAATAGCCTAGATCCTTCAGTGTGGAAAAAAAAAAAAAAAAAAAACATTCCAGAATGGACTGAGAAAAGGTCTTATAACTCTCTTTCTGTCCTGTTTTTCTAGCTCTTGCATTATAGACAGCCTTTGGGACAGCGTCAAAAAACAAACAAACAAAAACCTTTACAATATTTTCACTTTCAATGAGATAAAATATACTTATACCTCCACTCAAAGAGCCTAATTTTCAGTATTCATCTCCAATGCACTTTTTAAAGAAGTAATCATTAAATATTCGTTCCCATAAAGCAGAGGGATTAATAGCAGTCACAGTTAAGTAGTGTTTATGTTGTTTAACAGACAGTCTTTTAAAAAGTCAAGGTAATGAGAATGCCAATCAAGGAGGAATTTTGTATGTTAAAATATGCAAATGAGATGTTAGCATAAGTGAAGAAGTTTTCATCTCTAAATTGTGAGGCATGGTGAGCACTTATTCAGGAAAAAGCCAGATTTCAAAGACAAACACAAACACAAACTTTAAGTTATTCCTAAACATGCTCATGCATAACTTTATTTTCTGTAATCTGAACAAAAAAGCACAGCTTGGGACATCTTGAATATAATATGCTTGCAATAGAGTAATAATTAAAACTGGAAATCCAACCAGCAATCTCTGACAGTCCTGAATTACAGAAACAGCTTGTAACTCTGCTTTTACAGGCATGCTTTACTTGCATTTCAGGAGCTGATTTTTATTTTATTTTACTGTGTGCTAAGAGAAAGTGGAAATGTCACAGCCAGCCTCTGCAGCTGTGATTCAGGAAAATCTTGTCTGCTTAACAAAGCCAGGGCTCCAGGCTTGTAGGAGGTTGTGCAAACAACTGGATTTAGAAAATTCATCCTGAAGACTCTGCTCAGAGGAATTTATAATATTGTCATACAATAATTAACCACCAAAGTTAAGAAATGTTCCCCCAGTGAACACTAATTGAGATGTTTCATCTGCATCCTGTCACACTGGACTTAGATACTTTAAATTTAAAGACATAGTCCTATTTTTGGAGAGAAAAAAGGGGAGAAGGATCAGATCTGAGTGTGACTGATCTGAAGACACTTTTGGGTTTAGGCTGTATAGAAAATAAACCCTGTGATCTAAAGGGCCAGGACATCCCAACAGCAAGGTTATCTCCTACCTTCAAGTTGCAATCCTTCAAAAACTAGTGAGAAGTGTGCCAGATAAACATCCACAATGTACGAGAGAAGCTGAAAAGTGGAACCTCCCTTGTTGTGTTGCATCCCTTGTCACCCAGAAAAGCAAATGGTAGCACTTGGCTTTCTGTCTCTCTCCTTTTCTCTTTTCCTGAAGAAGACTCTCCCCATATTTATAACATATTTATAACTGTAAAGCCCTCTAACCCTTGCTCTTTTCTTATATTCACTGAAAGTGAGCTGTATGTCCAGGATAGCGTGAGCCTGACATTGCCTGTTTTCAAAGATTAGAAAAGCATTATGTCCACTGGGCCAAAATGGCTGCAGTAAAGCTTTTTCCATGTCTTTAAAACACTGGGAGGCCCTGCTGAAGTAAAGAAAACTGAAGTTTAGCTTCTTGACATTAAAATCAAATATGTGAGGTGGAACATTTCCAGTGCAGATTAAGAGCAAAAAGGCAGCTTTCTAGAGGTAAATAAAACTTTGAAGATTATTTGGTAGACCTTTTGCTTTTAAAGAGAGGCCTCAAGTCTTCTTGGAATGGCTCTTGCTTGTTATTGCCAGCTCGGAGTCCATGGGACAGAATGGATAATGCTGGGTTATGGGTTATGGACTGTTTGTCCCTGTGCCCCTGTCAAATTATTACATTCATATCCTAGAATTTCTGCTGTCCTACATTTCTGCTATCCAGCAGAGCAATCCAAATCCTGTTTCAGATCATGCAGATTATTAGTGGGTTTTGCCTGCCACTGAAATTATTTGATTCATGGAATACCAGAGAATGTCCAGGTAAAATCAGCAGTCACTTTGAAACCCACAGAGGACATCATAGAGTTCATTTTGCAACATCCTTTCTTATTTAATGTGTTTGTGCTCAGTATTTTGATTTTCCTTTAACATGTTAATTCATTATATTTTCATTCTATTTTTGGTTGCTCTTACTGAAATTATTTGATTAAAAGCAGAAGGGTGGATATTCACCAGGAGTTAGAAGTCATATACTTGCCATATACTGATCATTTACTTATTGCATATGATAGATTTCATTGCATTTATGTGAAAATATTTTATTTTTAAAATTTTAAGAGTCTAGCTGTCCTGCTCAGAAATTGTTATTTAAAAGAGCACCACTTGCCTTAATCAATTATACTTGGGTTTTATTTTCTGAACTGATTTCCAGCAATTCTCAACGATATTTGAAATGCTCTAGAAAAGCATAACGAATAAAAGAGAGAGAGATTTCAGTGGAAAGAAGCTTACAAGTCTTGACTCTGAAAAAAAGTTACATGGCCTTTTCCTTTGATTTGTATCACTGTGTGGAAAAAATAGAAATATGGATGTTTTTGAGCTCATAGGCATTTAAATATTAAGCTGACATTAGGCAAAGAAAAATAAACCTACAGTCTTGTACTTAATTCCACAGTCTGCAGCTGATAAACACTGTCTGTGATTCATTAGTAAAGTAAATACATATTCTTCAAATAACACATGATGCTTTAGTAAAAAATAGACAACTTCTATAATAAATGTTCAAGACTTGAATCTGATTCAAGTGGTCAAAACCACACTAAAGGAAAGGAGAAAGGACTTCATTCCACTGACAGTTTTTGGAAGCAATTTGTTTCAGGAACACTTGGGAAGGCAGGATGCATTAGTAGAGTTCTCAGAACAGATGGACTCTTGGAGAATCAGCTCGAATCAGTCAAGTATCAGCTTTTAGGAATTTCAGATTGTCCCTTTTCTGTATGCTCCTGGTTTTAGTTTTAGATGTTTAAGAAAAAAATGTGTTTGTTTCCTCCACTTTCCTATATATTCTTACTAAGGCCCCAACATTTTTCCATAAAATACATTCCTGGGAATATATGCTTTGAAGTGGAGTACTTTTCTCCAGTCCTCCTCACATGAATCCAATTGAAATGTTTTCTTGGTTCTAGCTGAAAGCAGAAGCAACTATATTAGAGGAAAAGTACACAACCATCTCATAATTTCTTTGGCATTTCGCTTTTATGTGCATAGATGCTATTCTGAAACAGTCATCTGGAGAAATACAAATTGAGATTGAGAATTCAGTAATTAAGATTATACTTTTCCCCACACTTACTTCTCTATTATCTTTTTAAAATTTTCTTCTTGATACGCTCAGGAGAGCCAGTGGCAACACAAAATAATTTTGAGTTAAATAGCATCACCTATGCTTTGGGTGGATTTTTTAGTAGAAAAATTCTCTACATTGTAGACATTCAGAAGAATCAGGAAATTTCACTGGGATGGTCAGATAGCTAAAGTGTATTCTGCTGGCATTCCTTTCTCCAGTCTAAACACTCTGCATGCCTTCTGAATAGCAACTGTGTAGATATGCGTCAAAACATCTGCAGAGTTCAAGGAGAAGAAAATCAAAATCAAAAATGATAAAGCACTAAATTTAAGGCTGCTAGTGGAAACTTTTAACTCATTAGAACTTCAGAAGGCTCAAAATTTTCTGATTTTTAAATAGATTATTACCTTGTATTTTTTTCTCTGAGATTCCCCACTTCTGCAAACAAGATGAAACTGGTGATTTAGGAGAGTGGTTGTGATGAAGCTGTTTTGTAGTTTCTTGCTGTCAGGGGAACATATTTATGGGTCTTAGTTGCCATTCCAGGGACTGTAGGAAAGAGTCCAACAGTGTACTCATACTCTTAAACTTGTTTTCTTCAAAATTTGTCACTAAACACTAATTTAGTCCTATCTCTTGTCCACCTACCCACATTCTAAGTTCCACTTTCATCTATCTGACTTCAGTCTTTATTCCTTAGTCTTCCTGGGTATATCTAATGCCGGTTTTCAATCATCTGGCTTTAATTTCTTAAAGAAGCTCCTCTCAAACTTGTAGCTAATCAGTCTATAACCTCATTTTCGTTTTCTATTTCAGTTTCATAGCATTTTCTTGCTTCTTTCTGGATTTGTCGACCCTTTCTTATTGTTCCACCCAGTTCTTCTCCTTCCCACCCACCCCCTAAACTGGAGGACATCATTCTCACAAGTAGAAAAGTTCCAGTATCCTTTACTAATGCTTCACCTGATAAATATCAATTGTTCACTATTGATATTCCCTATTTACCTCAGTGGGTCTCTGTCCCAGTTATCCTTTAGTATCTTTATTTCAGTTATCTCTCACAATCAGTTCCCACAGCCTTTTCTGCTCTTGCCTCGTCCTTTCCATGCAGTCTATCTCCTCTCCTCTCTCTTTTTTATCTAGGTAATCGCCCCGCCTGCAACAAAAGAAGGACCTCTCAGAGAGCAGAAGATACAAGTAAGTGAAAACCTAAACTTCTATCTTCCTTTAGCTACAAACACACTTGTCTGCCCCAAAAAATGAGTATGCAGACACACACAAAAAATCTTTTATAAGACACTTGCTCTTTTACACTAGCTTTCAGTACTTTTTATAATCCTAATAACATGGAAAGTGGAGGAAAATTAGTGGGATTTTTCTGAAGAGAAAGTGCCAAAAGTCTACAGGAAACTAGTGCTGAAAAGCTGCTACACACCTCATCTGATGAGCAGTCCTGGGTTTAATTTTAGTTTTACTCTTGTTCTTCTTGTCAGTAGGGAAGGCAGTAGTAATGTCACTGTCTTCTCAGTCATCTTTATCACAAACGATTCTTCTGTGTGGAAAATGTTAATCGTTCTCACCCGTCTACCTCCCTCACCATTAGATTAATAGTCCCAATTATGCATACACTCCCCAGCCCAGCTATTGTTTACACATTCTCTAATGTTTTTCATTAGACCTGTGAGTGGGCATAATTATGGTTATAACTTACCCATCCATTTTCTCAAGGACAGTGAGCAAGTGTTTAGTTCCATGATAACATCTTTGACTAATAAGAAAGAAAACTCTGACATTATAGAGCCCCATCACATCCAGCGGAAACATTAATCTCTTACCTGGCGTGTGTGTTCAGAGTGTAAATTCTTTGTGGTTGTAGAAATTGTGGGCTGAACGCACAGACAAAAACTATACACTGTTGCTTTGATCTTCACCACTTTCCATTTTAATGGAAAAAAAAAGGAACATAGCTTTGTTCTATAGAATATAGTAGCCAAGACAAATAACAAGTAGTGACAAGGTGTTCATTCCTTCTCTCAGCATTTTTGAGAAAAGCTGGAGGCAAAGGAGATAGAAAGGACACACAAGGGGCATATTGTATATTAACTGACATGAGTAAGCAGAAAACACTTTTTACAAGTTGTTTTAAAATCTCTATGAGTTTTAAGGAGAACCTCTGAAAAAAAAGAAAAATGAAAAATAAATTCCTGAGAAGAATATCAAAGAAAGAGAATAGGCAGAGCTCTCCATTCTGTAAGAGATCTATTCCAATAAGAAGGAGCCAAAAAAAATGTTCAATATCTCATTTATTCAAGAATAGTACAAACATTTGGTTTATATTTATCATTAGCAGATTTCCTTAAATAAAAATAGTGATGCATATTGAACAACTGTTTATCAAGTGGAAATCTTTCTTTAATTGAAATCAAAAATATATTTACCAATGTCTTCCTCAGTTCAGGGGAAAAGTAAGCACTTTGTTGTTAATTATATTTCATGTGAAGTTCTTATGTAATCAACAGATAAAATCACAGTGCACCTGTAAATGAAATAATTTGTTAATAATTCTCCTACAAAATGGGAAGCAGATTAAGTCAGAGCACTGCTGTGACTGCAGTCAGAAAGACTTCCTTAGTTTTTCTGTGTCAACTACTAAATTAGTATTTCTAAAATCTACTCTTGCTTTTAAAAATTTTTCCTTGTCTTATATTTAAGAAAAAAAAATCAATCTATCAAACTCATATTCTGTTCAGTTTGTGCTCTTTAAAGAGTATCTGGCCTCATTTCCTATTCAGAAAATCACAGTGAACCACATGCTGCCACAATCATGGAACTTCACCACTGAATATTTGCATGATTATATTCCTGGAAGGTTCTGCAGAATGGACAGCAATGCTGGCCTTACTAGTAATTCCAGCAGTAACTTGCGCATAATGCAAGAGGATTGTGATGTAGTGGACAGAGCACAAGAAAAGTGTTGTCAATATCTCTGGCTATTACAGAGAAATTAATGGGTGAATCACTAAAGATAGGAGGGAATGATGTTGAATGAAGTCAGAATACTTTAGGGTAAATAATAATAATAATGAAAATAATGGTGTAGCAGGTAAAATGATCTTTTGTGTAATCTACAATGATTATAAACTCATCTGCATAAAATAGTTTGTTGTTTCTCCTCTGATCTGTGTTGTGGAATTTCATCTAGAAGAGGGGATCATCTCAGACATGTGCCTCAGCAAGTCTCCTTATAGATAACTCAGCCTGAATATGACCAGTTCTAATGATGGAAGTAAGGATAGCTGCAAGACAGAAAACTGTCCAAAAGGAAAACAAAGAAAAAAAAAAAAAGCATCCTAAGCACTAAGGCTACTGATATTTTTACTGAAAAGAAAATAGACAACATAAATTCACAAAGATAGGTTAATGCTCAACAAGATCAACATGCTCAACATACCGTTTGCTTAGTTTTACCATAAAATAGCTCAAAGTAAATATGAAGAAAAGTACAGAAAGGTTAGAGACCAATGGTTCAAATGATGTGGAAACAAAACTTGTAAAATATTTCTAAATTATGAAGCATAAAAGCACAATGTACCGACCAATTAAAGATGCTGGTTGTGCTACAACTATGACTTAATAAATCATTTGTGTTAATTCTGATGAGGCTTTTGTGAGTTAATAATGTGAGTGGCCATTCAGGCCTTCTGTCCTGAAACTTTCTGTGTTACAATAATTTCAAAAATCTTGTAGGTTTTAAAATTATGTATATAGGATATATTTATTTTCTCTCTGAAATTATATATTCAGTTCAAGCACTTCAAGTGGAAGTCTATATCAAGATATTAGAACTACAGGCTCCCATTTAAATTTTATTTGGGGCAAGAAGATTCACAGGGTTAATTAAGAAGGCATTATATAGTTTACTACTGAAAAATGAGCTAATGACTCTGGACCACAGGGGATAGAACCAGTTACACAGATATAGGACCTGAGAGGATGGTGTAATGGGGACAGCAATAAAATGAGCGCACTGATGGTCAATAGCTTTCTTAAGCCAACACCTGCGACAGCATGAATGGCTGTGATGAAAGGCAGTCACTTGGAATTAAACACTCACTTAAGAAGAGTCCTAGAGATCTTTTTTCTCTGAAATAAACAAAATACTTGAAACTTCTCTTCATGTAAAATTTATCTTACTTTGAAAAATATGATGAATCAAATCAGTCACCTTAAATTAATCATTATAGAGGCACTGGAGTCATTGAAGCTATCCCTGAGATATATTGAAAATATATTTTCATCCAAAAAGTTTGTGTAGTTTGTGTTCTTATATGTAGTTCCGCATAAAAAAAGGAAGTCCTTCAGTGAACGTTTCTTTCACTAATGTCAAAGATAGAGTCTATCACCTTTCACCCATTCGTCTATTTTCCTGGAACTTTAAAAAAAAAAAAAAAAACATAACAATCTTTCTGCCATGTGCCATTCTATCAGTCAGATTTGTTTTGCATTGGTCAATAGGTAGAAGAGGTAGATTTGTAGATATCTATGCATGCTCACTTGTACATGTACACAAATATGCATGTATACAGTGTCTGCTTTCTCAATCTTCATTTTCTAAGAAAGCAGGCTAGGAAGTAATCTAATTTCCTTCTTTATGTGTTGATTCACAAGGCAGGTAAAAATTAAACTATGAATCTGTAATATAATAAATACAGTAAAAAATTCATCCATTTTGGCTGTCCAATCATAAATACTGGGATATTATTCAGCTGAGTACAAACAGAAATAACTAGTGCATTTGAGGGACAATGCATCAGAAAGATCACAAATATATGGAAATACCTTACAGGAAATAAGTTTCTTTTATATTATTGTCCTTGACCATTTACAGTCAAAAATATACTAGACCCATCTGCCTTCTCCAGACTATAACACCACAATTACACAAACATAAACACAGGCATTCTGTGCAAATCGTGTATATCAGTAATATTAAGAAACTATGGGAATAATCATGTTGACATCTTGTACATATCACATGTGATATTGTCTGGTGCAAGAGCCATATCTAACATTTGATAGGGCAGCTACTATGGTTTTCAAGCAGTATCAAAACTCATGGCTAGTACTGCAGAACTTTAAAAAAATAACCAAAAACACAATCACCGCTCAACAAATAAACTAAAAAAATTAGCTAATGAAAAAACAGAGAGAAACATCAAGAAACTGTAATCAAGCACATCCTAAAGAGCATAGCAGGTTCCACATGGGCCTGCAGTTTATTCTCTACTAGCACCTAAAGTGTTGTACAGTATCTATCACGTTGTCCCTTCTTACTGCTCTTCTTCCCATACTTATTTGCTACCCCAAATGCTTTACTATTATACTTGTGCTGCAATTAAATCAGTAAAACTGATTGGCATACTGGGTTACTACGTTTTTTTAGCTGTATTTTCCAACTTCCAGGGAGGGGACCAGTTGGCTACATTATGACTGACTGCTTGCCAATGGGTCAGTTTTTCCTCTTTGGGTCTCCTGTGCTACTACTGTGACACCCATGATCCTTCTTCCATTCATCCGTCAGGATTAAATTATGAAAAACAGCAAGGTTAGAGCAAGCTCTTACTTTTCACCTTTCGCATTTACAAGGCACAGCACTGAAATTTCACAAAAGGAAATATCTAATAATCCAGGTGCACTGTTTTGAAAAGGGATTCTGTTTAATATACTGTTTAATATACTGGGATAACTGGGACAGAGACCCACTGAGGTAAATAGGGAATATCAATAGTGAACAATTGATATTTATCAGGTGAAGCATTAGTAAAGGATACTGGAACTTTTCTACTTGTGAGAATGATGTCCTCCAGTTTAGGGGGTGGGTGGGAAGGAGAAGAACTGGGTGGAGCAATAAGGAAGGGCAGACAAATCCAGAATTCTGTTTAATATACTATATTTACAGGACATTTCCCAGTTTATGAAACAAGATATTTTGTTTATATTGTCTTACAAAGACAGTATAGATGAAGATAGTATAGGTATATACTTTCATATAGTATAAATATATACTAGTTCATTAAAGTATTATATTACAAGGAAGTATATTACCTACATCTAGATATCAGGCTCAGGTAAAGCATGGATGATCTAGGGTTTCTTCAGATAATTTGATTAAAATATCATATACTATCTTTCAGAAAATTTTATTTTCATTAATGTAACATCTTGCAGAAGGAAGTAAAGTCAAAATATTTGCTAGTATCCAACACCTAATTTTCCTCTTACTAAAGTTAATAGAAATTTTATCATTGACAATACTGCAAACTGGCTATGAATTTTCATTATAATGTGTAAAGATACTTGAATGATAGACATTCTTTATATATGTTTGCTAAAAAATAATTATAAAATTTAAAAAAATCATGAAATGGGGTTCAAGAATAGAAGGTTATCGACTTTATACTACTAAATTCCCAATTACAATTTTTTTTGACTTCCATAATTTCTGCTAATATATGTAGCAAAGGTTAAAGATTTCTATAGATCTCAGTGCAAAAACATTTGCAAAAACATAAAACCGCATTTTTTATTGAGCATCATGTGCTTTGCTGGAACAAATCAAAATTTAAATTAAATATTAAAAGAAATATCGCAGCCCAGGAGTAAAATGAAGTTTATACTTAGAAAATTCAGTCTAAAATTCTACGAAATCAGTGATAAGCTCTCTAAGAATCCAGTGAGCTTAGAATCATGTCCTTACTGATTTATGAAGGAATAGCTTAATTTCAAAGAATAGAGAGGCCTGTTTTTGTAAAGGACAGTCCCCTTTGATAGCATGTTTTGCCAGTGGAGCACAGAGTGGAACTGCTCTGAGATACCAGAGCTAACCTTGAATGTCTGGAGGCAACCCAGCATCATTAATGCAGTACTCTGCCCCAGCTAATGAGATCTATTGCCTTGGTTGATCAATCCAAGTAAAACTGAGCTTCAGCAAGAGCTTCAAGTAATACTGTTGTGAAGGCTTCCAGCCCGTGGTCTAGCTTATCTGCAAGTCACTTGAGTTGCAGTGGATTGCACGAAACTGTGCCATTTTAATGCTTCTTTCTTGGACCTGCACTCATTCACAGTAATTTAACATCAAAAAATAGTGGCAGAAAACATATTCCAGAGATTCTTTCCAAAAATCTGAGCCTGAAGAATAGGAGGATTTAAGGTTGGCATATATTTATCATATATTATTATATGTTTTTACACATATTTTTATTTATTTATTTGGCCTCCTACCTTCTACCATACACACTAGCAAAAGTCTATTTTGGAAGTCTTACAGACAAAACTTCATAATGTCAAGGCATCATGGTATTTCTAGTGGTTCATCCTGTGTGAATTTATTGTCATTATAACATTTTGATGGGGGCAAATCTTAATGTTCTTGTAGCAAACAGGTGCATTTTAGCTTCTACACTTGTTGTTTGTGTAAATGACATAGTTGTTTGGTAGATTGGAAGTATGGATCCACTATTTACCCACATATAGTCCAGGTATTGTGTAAAGAATAGAAACAGATAGAAAATATACCAGAAAGAAAGAATAATATAAATATTGAGTTGCTGTGAGTTTTCTATATCCATTTCCTGAACTGAAGAGGGAATATCTGTCATCTTCTATGTTTGTACATCTCCTAGCAAAAGGGGGAATTGTGCCATTTGGCCTCTAGATGGTACCACAATATAAAGGTTTAATAATACATTATATTTTTGTCTCTGGAGTCAAAGCTTTTTTTTTTTCTTTTCTTTCCTTTTTTGTTTTTTTTTTTTTTTTTCTCTCTTATGCATGGTATTCTCTATCTTTCATTAATTCTTAATTTGCTGTTGGTATTTTCTCTTTTGCCACATTTGTTTGTTTGCTTTTTCAATGTGAAAGGATTTCAGCCATCTAAAAACTGTTCCTGGTAGACACATACATGACAGAATGCAGTTAACACAGTTAAAATTAATTGAATGTTACCAGCTTAAATATTCATGAACTACTTCCTTAATCTTATATGAGGTCTTAGTGGCAAATATTCCCCAAAGATTAGTAGGAACAAAATAAAAAACTGAGTTACATGCTGCATGATTCTGTGACAGATATTTCCATGTATCTTTATGTTTATTGCAGTTATTTACTAAAATGCATATATTCATCCTAAAATTAGGATAGTATTATCTTTCTCACACATAAGTAATCCTAGGCTTCTTATTCCTAGCCCAGCACATACCAATTCTTTTTTCTTTCTTTTTTTCCCTCTGACTCTATACCAGGTCTTTGTTTCCATCAGTAGCTTTTGGCATGCCTCCTCGATCAGGGATGTTACAATTTTCATCTGTTGATAACAGCTGCCTCAAAATAATATATCTCCTGGTAGTCAATTTTAGCCCTCTGAAATGTGAAAGTGAAGAAGTTAGCCTGACATTTCTGATATTTCAAACAGATAATCATCAAATAAGTATGTGTAGTTTCAGCAAAACACAAGGATTGAACTCAATGTCTGACAAGATAATATTTTTACCAAAACTTCATAAGTGTAATGGGTTAACTGTTATAATACATTTCACTTCCTCAGGTAGCTAGTTTAATAATATTTTCCTTAGGGACATAAGGGAACCTTGTAAATAAATCTGACCTGACATACTGAGTTGCCTACTTACTCAAGAAAAGCAAAGTAGAAATGCTCTGGATCCAAAATAAAGACAACTATTAAATGTTCAGATTTAATGACTGTGTATTAGGGGGGGAAAAAAAAATCAAATTTTGGAGGCCAAATTGCAATCATTCCACATCTATACTGTTTTAAGAGCAATGTCTAGCATTCTACCAGATTCCAATCATTTTTTTTTCTTATTAGCAATATAGTGAAGATGATGTTGGATTAAAGGTAAAGACAGTGATTACCTAAGTTATCCTGGACACACTCTCTTTTCTTATCAAGAAATTAGGTCCAGGTGAAAAAGAGGAAACAGAGCAAATACAGAGGATGTCTGAACACCTCACAGTACAGTTAGAGATGCCACTGCGCTGACTTTTAAGCATACCAAGACTAAGGAGAACTGCACATGTGTACATGAATGCTGTGGCACACCCAGCTAGTTCAACACATTTATTTTGGGTCTTACTTGTCTTGGCAGTATTTTGGTGCAATAGAATACTGTAGAATCAGTCTGCAAAGTAACTCGACATATTGGTGCATTGACTATGTGTGTGTGCCAGCTTACACACATAGGCATTTTCTGTCAAAATGTAAAGAAGTGTGTAGTCATCCTGGGTGTCCACTCCTAGGTGACTGCAGTACCCTCAGGAAAGCTACACAGAGCAAGCTACTTGACTGAGAAATTACTAGTAAATAAATAAATAAGAATAAAATCCCAGTATTCAATCTGGTTGAGAGCTCATTTGTTTATATCGTATTCTACTGTGGGCTTCTTGCACTCCCTCTGACAATCCAGGCACAAAAAAATCCACAAATTAATGGAGGAATTTGTGAGTCTAAGTGTGCCAAGAGGCAAACAGGTTTAAAATAATCAGACACAAATACATATATACTGTTATTATGTCATGGAATATGCAGTCTAGTTTCACATATTATTAGCTTTGTACCTCTATGAGAACAACCAGTTTCATATTATGCATTTTGATTAAATTTCCCACCAGGGAAAAAAAAGAACAGAAACAAAGAAACATTGTTTTGTTAATCACTGGTCTCTTTTTAGCTGCCTGTTTTTTTTCCCCTTTTTCTCTATGTCCATAAGCAGCTGCACTCTCACCTTCTCAGATGAAACAGTAAGTATCGCAAATGAGGCTTACTTAAAACTGAAATATTTAAAAATCAGTAGATATTTCAGGAAAAAAAAAAAGAAAAAGAAGGAACAAGAAAATGCTGCAAAGTGTGAGGAAGTCTATCTGACACACAGAGTGTTTATAACACATTCTGGATCAATGTCACTTTCTAGTGCATGTTACTGGATGCAGACAAAGATCTGAGATATGGTACTTAAGGAGGAAATGTCAGCAACACACAACCAAAGCAGTAATAGAAATCACTTTGTTAATATTTTATTATCCAATTATTTTTTGTAATTTAGAGTAGTGTCTTAGGTTTCACATGTAAGCCATTGATCGTACAAGAACACCATACAACTTCTGTCATTTAAGAGCCATCCAAACACGGATACTGGAGATTCATTTTAGTGCTATGCCTACGGACCGAGTAGCAATGTAAACTATACAATGAAAACAACTACTAGAAAGCCTGGGGCATTTCTCCCTCCCCCTTCCAATGGATGGCGTGTTACAGATTTCTGAAAAAGAAAAAACAACCCAGTTAGGAATATAATTGGGCCAAGGAAATACTCTGAGGGTGTAGAAGAGTGATCACCTGGCAGATATATGTGTCGGCCCCAGTGATTGATACCTGATCTGAGCTCAGGAACAGTAGATGTTGGAAAAAGAAGCCTTTGCACACTATCCTCCTATACGGAAGAGAAATGTGGGATTGATTGTGAAAGGTTATGAAAGCCAAGAGTGAGCTATGGCTTGGAAAGTGACAGAGTAGAGGGAGAGTGATGGGAAATGCACATAAGGATAATTGGTTAGGTTACAGGAACGCCTTTAAGAAGAATGCCTTTAGTGGTTTCCATACTTTCCTTTCTATGGATTGATAATATATAGGAAACTCTTGTTCCACATTTAACATTCAAAAGACTGGTCAATAATTATATATAACAGATTTTACATAATCAGGTTGTAATCATGTGTATGATTACATTGCTTGGTGCAGAACATTATTTAAATTCAATAAAACCAGAAATAAGAATGTGCTTGAAATTAAGCATGGTAAAAAAAAAGAACTGAAATGACACATTTATACTTACTCATTGCTATTGTTAAAAGCTAGCTGATAGCTTCAGTTATTTATTAGGATACTTTAGAAACTGTCAATATATCTGAAGGCTCTCTTTTCTCTTTAGAAAAAAAAAGAATGAAAGAAAGCTCAAAAAGAAAAGCATCACTTAAGTATTTTTCTCTAATAGGTTAATTTAATTTTCTCCCTCTTTTGAAATCATGCTTTATTGTTTTATTTCCCAATCAAACGGCCTCCAAAAACAATGAATAATCTTTCTCAGTCACAAGCAAAGCTTCAAGATCAGATAAATATGGATACACAACAGAAGACAAACAATTAAATTAAATATTATGAGTAATGCTTGGATAGTGTCAATGTATCTGGTATTATTTTCACCCTTTTTTGCATCTAACAAGTAGTAAAGATTTTTTTTAAAAAAATACATTTAATACGGGATCTTTGATCATTGTGTTCTGGTCATAACAAGGCAACAAACATTAACTCTCTTTTAAGAGCCAGTATTGTACACCAGGTCACAAATCCATGCAAAGATTGCCTTGAATACAGCTAATGGAGGGCAGAGGAGGTGCCAGAGGACTAGAAGAAAGCCAGCGTCATGCCAGTCTTCTCACCTCCATCCCTGGAAAGGTGATGGAGCAGCTCATCCTAGAGACGATCTCTAGGCATGCCAAGGAAAAGAAGGTGATCAGGAGTAGTCAGTATGGATTCACCAAGGGAAAGTCATGTCTGATCAACCTGATAGCCTTCTATGGTGGCATAACTGGCTGAATGGATGATGGGAGAGCCATGGATGTTGTCTATCTTGACTTCAGCAAGGCTTTCAACACTGTCTCTCGTAATATCCTCATGGGAAAGTTCCAGAAGTGTGGGTTAGATGAGCGGACAGTGAGGTGGATTGAGAACTGGCTGGATGGCAGAGCTCAGAGAGTCATGATAAATGGGGACGAATCTAGCTGGAGGCCTGTGACCAGTGGTGTCCCTCAGGGGGCCAGTACTGGGCCCAGCGCTGTTCAACTTGTTCATCAATGACTTGGATGAGGGGACATGGTGCACCCTGAGCACCTGAGAGAAGATCGAGAGGGGATCTTATGAATATATGCTAATACCTGAGGGGAGAATGTAAAAAGGATGGGGCCAAAGTCTTCTCAGTGGTGGCCAGTGATAGGACAAGGGGGAATGGTATAAATTAAAACACAGGAAGTTCCATCTCCATATGAGGAAGAACTTCTTTCCTGTGAGGGCAACCGAGCCCTGGAACAGACTGCCCAGAGACTTATGGACTCTCCTTCTTTGGAGATCTTCAAAGTCTTCCTGTATTTGGCAAAATCCTGTGCCACATGCTGTAGATGTCCCTGCTTGAGCAGAGGGGTTGGACTAGATGATCTCTAGAGGTTCCTTCCAACCTCAACCATTCTGTGATTCTGTGAAATACTTAAGATAATTTTTTTTTTTTTTTTACTATACAGTACTCCTAAGAACTTCTACTGTGACACAGCAATACCTCAGCTATCTTGAAAGAATTTCTTTCTGTTAGCCAGTAAGTCATGTAAAAAGTCCTGCAGTATATGCAATATGTGCATTTGTGTTTTTCTGTAATGGCAGACCTGATTTGGTCATAGTGTGTCATAGACTTCAACATTATTTTTTAATTTGTCTGCATTGCTGTCTTAAAAAAAAAAAAAAGACAAAATTAATCTATAACACTGTGGGTTTTTTGCCATTTTTTCCATTGTACATTGTGATCTTAACTAGAGATAGTTAAAGCATTAGAAATAGTTGTGCATATAGTTGTAATATGTAATAGTTGTAATATGATTTAACAGATATCGTTAGCTTCAGTGATAGTATTTCCACCATTCTTGGCTGGTAAGACATCCAGATGTCTCTTTAATAGGATTAGCTAGTGTGGTTTCATCGGGTTCTATTTTTTTCCACATGTGAAAAGTTCATCCTTAATAACTTCATTTATGCAGTATATGCTCAATATTAACCAATCTTGAATATAAACTTAAATGCCTGTCTCATGGAAATGATCTCTGCAACCTCGTGTATAAATTCTCACATGATGCAAAGGAGAACTACTCAGAAAAGAACTATTTGGTAGGCTCACGCCCTTAAATATAAGCTCTAATGCTAAAAAAAAAAAAAAGAAAAAAAATCCTATTTTTGATCACAAAGGACTACAGGATTTTGCTTTTTTCTTTCCAGAAGAAAGCCTTCTTTAAAGGCTCAGCTAGGATGAGCACTTCACTTGCCCACTTTTACACATGTAAGAAGCTTTCATAACAGTGGTTGGCCATTAGGATATGACAGCTAACAAAATGCAAATCTTATCTGGCATCGAAGATGATGATACTCACTTTCAAACCAATAGGAAAAGAACACATTTTATTAATAACTTCCCCCAAAACGCTAGACTACAGACATAACAATTTTACTCTTCCATTTCCTTTATTCATGAACTGTGTGTTTAGCCTGTAAAGCATAAAAAAGATGAGGAAAACAAGTATGATATATTTCTTGTGTTGCAAAAGGGCAGAACCCTGATTTCAAGTTTTGGATATGGCCTCAGTAGGTGTGATGTCTCTCCCCAGCCCCTTCAAACCATGTAGTTGTCCTTGAACTGTAATGCAGAATGGTATCCAACTGTGTACAGTGAGTAGAGAGCCACAGAGAGAGAATAAATCATGCAATATATTCACTTTTGTATTGGTTTGTATAAAAGATCATGGAAATGGAGTGTAACTTTTTTCACAGAGTCATTACCATTGTTAAAATTTGATCTGAGGACATTTTAGATATAGTATAGCCTTTATTAAGTAGCACTGTTCTGACTTCATCCAAGATAATAGCAAGAAAATCTCCATGGGCCTAAGAATTATATTGCTGAGATACGCGTATTGGACACAATTTTTTATTGGCACAAAAGGAATCCAATTTCCAGGTTCATTACCCAAAACAACATAGAAATTTGAAACAAGAAAACATTTTAGTGCTTGAACTATAGATCAAACTATAATTCATAGGCCACATTCCCTTATGGGTTGTGAGGATAAGGAGAAGGGGAAGGAAAAAAGCAATTTTTCTGCCCATTTGATCGATGTTCTATTTGACCTCTGAAATGCCCTCTTGCCATAACCTTTTAAATACCATCTGCTCTTTTTGTGAAGAGTGTGATGGGAAGGAGTCACTTCCAGACAGCAATTGATTATACAAGCATTAATCAAGGACATGGATTATCTGCAGCACAACATTGTGTGCTGTAGTTAAGCAATTTCACCTTAAATGTGATTGGAAAGGTTAATCCTGCTTCTCAGGGCTAATTTAGGCTTTGTATCAAACAACTTAGGACACCACAAAACCAGCAGCAAGTAGCAAAAAGGAAGTGAAAAATTGTTGGCTTCCATTATAATGTCTTGCAAACTGAGGCTTGTGAGAATGGATAAACAATACGTCTGTATTGATGCTCTTCCATTCTTCAGAACTGAACTAATTTTCACAGCTTTCCCTCTCAAGCCACAGAAAGTGTCCTATCCTTCTTTTTAGGTTATTTATGTTCAAATTAATTAACTACTTAGGTGGGTGAGTTGCCACCTGGGAGGTTTAAGAGCCTTGTACAAGGTAAGGCACAATGCCTGGGCCTGTGGTGTGCAGTAGCTGGAATGCAGATCTAGCTCAGGAGCTCATGCTTTGACAACCAAACTACACCTTCTCATTAGCACTTTGATTCACATTTCAAGGTAATATGTGAGAAGTTAGCCCATGTAGGTATGGCAATTGCTGATAGAGAATGCTGCAATAAATACATGTCAAGTATGCTGTAAGGTTGAGGTAATTTATTTTTATCTGAGCCTCCAAACAGGCTGATTATACTATGAAAAATTAGGATATTCTGGACCTTTCTCAGTATCTGTTGTCACAATCTTCAGATAGGACAATTTGCAATTAATAAAGTGATCTGTCAATGTTATTGTAGTTAAAGTAATCACTAGAAGCTTGACAATAGTCACATGTGACAATAGTCACAGTGTAGTAACCGGTTAAAGGCCAGCAAAAATGACTTCAGTCATACCATGTAGGTTCATGGAAGCTGGATCACAGGAGAAACCCAAAAGCACAAACTGCTATTAATGGCTGAATTTATACTCTGTTGGTTACCTCTCTTTCTTGAGCTGCTTTGTCATTTTAACTTGGTTGTCTACCAAGTGTCTCAGGCTTCCCCCAAAGTTGTTTGGTAAAGCGATGGTTTTTAACTCCCTCTGAACAATAGACAATATATTGAAAAAGAATAATTCTGAGGGTAATAGCCTGTTTTATTCTTCCTATCAGTTCAGGTTAATTGTTTAATTTCCTGTTCCTGCAGACAACATCAGGGCACCATGCAATCCATAAATTATGAGTATCATCACAGTCGAAAGTCCTCAAGCCATAGACGTAAATACTACAGATTAGAAGCAATAAAAATATGAAGAATAAATGCCAACAGAGGACCAAGAGTGTCAATAACCTTTCTGAAAGGAAGCCCTGCATCCGTATTATATTATCCTATATATAAACAGAAGCAATATAAAACTTCTTGTTGAGTGAGTCTAAATGCTATAATGCTGCTCCCAAAGAGATATGTGGAGCTCAGTGCCATTTACTGTTTCTGTGGATTGATTTCTTTTAAATTGAAAGCACTGTTCTACAATAATAAATAGATAAATAAATAAACAAAAAAACAGAAGCTCTATGTACATATAATAGATCAGTTACTAGCACTTCAGGTTTCTCAAATGTGACAGGAAACCACTGTTCCCAAACACCCATTTCAGGAATTTCTGGTTATTTCTGGTCTCTTTTTCAATTTAAAAAGTAATATATATGCATGGTCAGCTAGCATAAATAAAGTACCTTATGACCTGGGCCGCAGGGTAGCATCAGCACAGCATCACCACAGATGGGCTCCTGAGAGCGAACCGCATTGCAGATGCAGTGCTGGATGCTGGCAGATACATTGTTTTTCTTGCATCATAGAATCATAGAAACATAGAATGCTTAAGGTTGGTTACTTTGCTACATTATAGATGTTGAAACTCAGTGCTAAAATATTTTGCTTCCCCCTCAGCAGCCTTTTAATAATCATAATTTCTCTTCAACTTGGACACAAGATACTCCTCTTCATGTGGTTGTAGAAGCTATCATAAAGATACTATTGCACACAGATTGCCTATGACATCAGATATCTAGAAGCTGATGACATAGCCTTGTCAGCTTTGCTTCATGCTATTCCAGATGGGCTCGGGATTCGGCAATAATCACGTCGGAACGAGGCGACTACATCGAGCATTTATTCAGATGAAAGCACATAAAAGAAGCAAAGTATGGATAACTACTCATGAGGTGATACCTGCTGACAGGATACTGGGCCCAAAGATCCTCTCGAGCTGGCAGATCAGAGACAGAGAGTGTTGCTGACCGGCTCCCGAGGAGACAGCGTAGGCCTCAGAGCTGGGAGTTCCTCCTTCCCCCCACTCTCTCCGCACTGTCCTCTCTATGCCTGGTGCATCCTGGCACGTAGGGTCAGTTCGGCCCAGGAGGCAGCCCGGGGGGTGGACAAACTCCACCTCGAGTTGCACAACTCTCCCCCCCGCCAGGGTGCGCAGGCGCGCATGCCAGTCGGGGGTCCCAGCCCTCAAATCAAGGGTCCTGCCTTCCTCCTCTTCTTCCTCATTTCTGGGTGTTTGGCCTCCAAAGCTAGTTTGGAGGACGTCTGTGGTTAAGTTGGCTATAAGTCCAAGAGAGCAGCCAGCTTCAATAGGTTTTCGGAGGGGGCTGCCTGTGAACCAGGCTGAGCAGCTGCATCCCTGCTCCTTATCGCTCAGGCAAACATCTTCTTTTCCAGGACCTGGCCTCTACTTCTCACAGGAGATTTTTATGACTCTACAGATCATAGAAATTTCCATCTACAATACACATGCATAGCTTAATTTGTGTCAGAATGCACCTGCATTCTGGCCTGTGTAATGCAGCTCAAGTCAGGATTCCTCCAGTGGGTGCAGGCAACTGGTTAAGTGTATGCAGGACATGACTGTGGAGGGTCCTCTTGCACCCCTCCTGCAAGATCCGCAGTCTCAATTACCTCCCTGAAATGCCTGTACACCAGTGCACACAGCACAGGAAAGAAACAGGAGGAATTGGATCTGTGTGCGATCTCAGGGCCAGGATCTCATTGCAGTCATAGAGACATGGTGGGATAACTCACATGACTGGAGTGCTGGTGGCTGCGTGCTTCTGAGGAAAGACAGACCAGGAAGGCCAGCTGGGGGAGTTGCTCTATGTGACAGAGCAACTGGAGTGTATTCAGCTCTGCCTAGGAGTGGATAAAGAGCCATTTGAGAGCTTTTGGCAGGCTAAACATGGGAGAGACTGTTGTGGGTGTTTACTACAAGACATCTGACCAGAATGACAAAGTCGATGAGACCTTCTGTAGACAGCTGGAAGTTGTCCATGTGCCAGCAATGTGCTGTTGTGGCCAAGAAGGCCAATGAGATCCTGTTCTGCATCAGGAGGAGTGTTGCCAACAGGTCAAGGGAGGTGATCCTCCCCCTCTCTTCACCTCTTGTGAGGCCACATCAGGTGTCCGGTTCTGGGCTACCCAGTACAGGAGGGACAAGGAGCTACTGGAGAGAGCCCAGTGTAGGGCTACAAAATGATCAGGGGACTGGAACATCTGTCCTATGAAGAGAGGCTGAGAGCTGGGCCTCTTTGGCGTAGAGAAGGTTGAGAGGTGATCTTACCAGTGTGTATAAATACCTTAAGGAAGGGTGTCAAGAGGATGGGATCAGAATCTTTTCAGTGCTGGTCAGCCATAGGATGAGAGGCAACAGCCACAAACTGAAACACAGAAAGTTCCATCTGAACTTTTCCTCAACTTGAGTTGAGGAAAATCTTGTTGGCTGCAAGGATAACAGAGTACGGGAACAGGTTGCCCAGAGGGGCTGTGGAGTCTGCTTTTCTGGAGACAGACAAAACCTACCTGGACACAATCCTGTGCCATGTGCTCTGGGTGTCCCTGCTTATGCAGGAGCAGTGGACTAGATGATCTCCAAAGGTTCCCTCTAATCTTAATCATTCTGTGATTTCCTGTCCTTATTCTCATACCAGGATTACTTCCTTTACAACTTGTTATTCCCACTCTATCTCACTGGGAGTTCATTTTTTAAAATGTGTTCTATACCTCAGCTCCAACAGTCTTAAAGATCTTTTAGCTCTTGCAAAATATTGTTCATAATTTGTAACTTTCTTAATATTTTATATGAAATATACTAAAAAAAATAAAAAACAACATTTTTGTATGTCTGTCATTTCACATGCCACTATAGTTTATTCTTCTTCCCCTTTACCTACCCACTCCTGTTTTTCTTAAAGTTGTATTTCAAAAAAATAAAAAATCACAATACTATCAAGATTTATAGAAATGGGAAATGTAAGCACTATTAGGGGAAGATCAGATTTCAATTTGGGAAGGAATTGCAGCCAAAAGGATCAATGAACTTGATCATATAAAATATGAGGCCTGATACATATCTACTATTGATAGAGCTTGTCTTGAGTCTGTGTATTTATAAATAGCAATTAAAATAACAAAATATAGTAGCTTGCTTTCAAGTAGTGCAAGCTGACTCTATATTTTAATTAATTTAGAAAATATCATTTGGGCCCAGTTGTCTTAAAAAATAAAGAATGTATAAGATAATGTGCAGTTCACTAGCTTTGTACTGATACAAATAACTGCACAACATTCAGAGCAGTAGCAGGAAAAATGTCTGTCCACTGAAGTGGAAGGTCCTGAGGTAACCAAAACATGACAAATTAAGTTCTACATTTTTGCCTCTAGGACATACTTGTCAACCAGCTGAAGTATGTCCCAAGTTCATCTCACTGATCTTTAGGCACTTACTTGAGGTGCCTAAGATACAGGCATCATCAGTAAAATGTGTGCTGAATCAGAGTATCAGCTACATGCTGTCACAGCTCTCAAATATCATTTTGGAAGCTCCTGCACTGCAGAAGCTATAGGTCATGTATATGCAGATGCAGAATATATAAAATAATTATGCACAATCATACAGGAAAGCCTTGAAAACAGTGTGTTACTTCACTCCAGTGTCTATCCACAACATAAAAAAGTTCCTTTTCATAAATGTTCTAATGTTTGATAATCTTGAATCTAGTAGTGTTTATTAGTTTGCACTTTTTGTATAGCTTAGGAAGCAGCACAATGAGCATAATTCATGAGCAGAGATTGAATGATATATTTTCAAGGATATCAAAATGGAGAAATAAATTCCAGATCAAGATACAGTCTTTGATGCACTAATTCAATTTCCTTAAATTTTACTAATACTTGCGTGTTTTACAGAAATAATTAAATTCTTATCATAATTATTTTTCATTTAAAATAATGTTAAAGTAATTTAAATATTTATCACAATAAATTTATATCATATGAATCTTTGTCTCCCTGCAAGCACTGTCTGCTTGCAGGTACTGGCAGCAGACAGCAGACAGTCTGTGAGTACATTTGCCAGAAAGCACTACCCCCTATCTGGCAATTGCACAGGAATGTGTGCTGGGAGAATCTTTTGTTTGTGGTCTTTTTTTTTTCAGACCACTTTGCAATGCCTTTTAGAAGAGAGGACAGTCTGATTCTAGGAATACCAGAAATGAGGATTCCACAGTAAATTACTTTCCATTCTTCAGAATGCACTCCTCCCACAGAGTAATTTTTTTTCATTTCCTCAAAACAATTTAGCTATATTGACAAGTACTGTAATTAGATCTCAGACAATAGAACAGAAAGAGAGCCAACAGGACTGCATAAATAATTCTACAAAGGAGCATAATTAGAATTAAACTCAGAAGCAATGAACAGCTGCACAAAAGAACTACAAATTCATTAAAGCAGTTTTGTATTGTTCATTTAATGTCTGTTATTGAAAATTAAAATGTGTGGGTCTCCATTGTTGAAATTGCTGTTCTTCACCATTTAAGTTGTTGACATGAGGAGTTAAAAATGTTTCTTTATTGGCATAGTCTATACTGCGGAGATTCCAGACAAAGCAATACATCTAAACATCAGAGACTGTCTAGAAAAAAAAGAAGAAAAGATCTAAGGAAATAATTACTGCATATTTCTAGGTGTGGGTACTTTCCATCCTTTTAAGTTTGACCGTTAAGCTAATCACTGTGGTAAGGTAAAAGAGGATAGAGGGAGAAAGTAATGCCAGGTTGCAATATGATGAAAGAAAAAGAGCCAAAAATGTTGCCATCTCTTGCAAAAATAATTTTAGATCTCATGCCAAACATAATGCATTTAAATAAGTGCCTGTAAAGTAAGCAATGTTAATTCATCCATTTGAAATTAAGGACTCTCAAATGCTTGCTATGAATTATAAAGCAGGTAATAAGAAAAAATATATAGAGGAAGTTGATTCCTAATTATTTTTCTAGTTTTCCATAACCTGAAGGAGAGTCACGAACATTCTAAAAGACAAAAATAAACTAATACCAGTCATCCCAACTCCAGTTTCACTATAGCATAACTGCTAATTTCAGGCTTTTTCCTCCTCTAATGGACAAAATCTCTGTCTTGAATAGATTTATGTAGAATCTGCGGAAATTCTGTCACATGGCCAAAGGAACGGAGAGATTTTGCTAGACCTAAATGAATTCCCTTTTCCTACAGTGCGAGAGAATCTCTATTCCACACAATTGTTTAAGACATGCTTATAACACTTCCTGGCTAATTGTGCTGTGC
>NW_010590003.1:11457-50184 GCF_000705375.1 Tinamus guttatus
CTAGAGGAGACAGCCGGAAACTGAAGCACCAAAAGTTCCACAGGAACTCAAGGAAAAATTTCTTAACAGTGAGGGTGACAGAGCACTGGAACAGGCTGCCCAGAGAGGTTGTGGAGTCTCCTTCTCTGGAGATCTTCAAAACCCGCTTGGACGCAGTCCTGTGCCACGTGCTCTAGGTGACCCTGCATGTGCAGGGGGGTTGGACTAGATGACCTCTAGAGGTCCCTTCCAACCTTAAGCATTCTATGAGTCTATGATTTTTTGAATGACAAGTATAAATTTTTGAAAAGCGCTGTTCTACGTTTTCCAAGTACAAAATTGGAGCAGAGTCCTTTTTTATTTTTTTTTAAGCAGAACATGCACTCTCATTTCTTTTGTATCTAATTTTCTTTGGATCTTGAATTTAAAGTGAGATTAATATTTTTCTTCAATCAGTAGTTAGATGCATATGTCCTCCCACTATTTTCTTTATGACACCGTTATGTAAACAGAGATATCATTGCCGAGTCTTTAAAGTGATCACAGTCTTAGTCCTTTTCTGATCAAATGCTTGACAAATAATTGGCATGTGAATTCAGTGTATTGTCTCTTCCATATCCAAAATTGTCTGAATCTCATTTGATTAAGTGTAAAAATAACATTGTGGGTGTCATTAGCAGTGTTGATGAATATTCGGCTGTTAGTTGTCTGCATTTGTTTTCTGATAAGTAGTTATTAAATTGCCTTTTAGTCTAAGTATTAAATTGCCCAAATTGTCTTTTCTCTTATATTAATTTGATTTTACTCCTCAGAGACTAAAGGCATTAGTTTCACACTGAGAATTTTTAAAAAACCTTTCTCAATGAAAGTTGTAAACTTTAAACAGCTGGTAAATTAGTGCACATTACAATTTGTTTGCCTGTTGCTATCTTCTGTAATATTCCTCCTAAATATATTTTAATAATCTTAAATTTTACCAAGCAATTAGTGGTAAAGAAGAGGGTCTCCGGTAGCAATGATTTAAAAGAATTAGTTTGTTATCTTCTTGAATTAGGATTTTTGTTTGTTTGTTCGTTTGTTTGCTTTTTTGTCTTTTCTGAAGCTCCTACCCTTTGCCTGGTGGTAATATCTGTACTGCAGTCCAGCTGACAGGGCAAGTGTTAAGAAAGAAAGCAAAAGTTGCTGATTTTTTCCTAATTCATTATTATATTCCTTCTTATGTTATGCAAATTCGTGCATCTACATATTAATGTATCAAGAGATAATTAAAGATATCAAGACGTTTTATGATCTCTTCCAGCAGCTGAATTTTTGTGTATGTTTTATTAGGAGAGCACTAACACTATATTTTGGTGGAAGAAAAAAAAATGTATATATCTCTTAGATTTCCTATATATAGACTAGATTGCAATTCGAAGCGCTATACTTGTTTACACTGTTTGAACTTGTATCTATTTCTTTTTTTTGGAGGAGGACTTGTGTTAAATGTGGGATAAATATACTCCCATGTGTTAATGTAATGTGTTAATATAACACTGTGTTCAAATCAGTAACCCTGTGAAGTCTGGGTTGACTTTATGTATGTATTTTAATACAGAGGTTAAGTTTTTGATTGGCAGAGACAGAATTTGAAAGATAAGGTCTATGAACTATAAAAAGACAGTGTAAGCTTAAAGAAGCAGACAACAAATTTAGTTAAATGCAATGAAGTAGTATTCATTGTGACATGTAAATACAGATGATCTATTTGGAACTGGAAAAGGAAATCATAAACATTTCAAAGGCCTTGGCATTAATTTTAATTGATTTCATTAGTTTCTGACCAGATCTGTTCAACATTGGTTGCTTTATTTTCCAAATCTAGAAACCTAGCAAGATATATCTCTAGTAAGATACATGTCCTTAACAGTGGATATAAAAGCAGATTTGGAATTATATAGATGATGTTCTTACTTTTGTTATGAACTAACTGCATATTTTTCAAGTGACTTAGAATTTTGTCTCTCACTTTCCCCTAATGAAAAATGGAGATAATTCTGTTACTTTCTTTTGAAAAACACTTTAAGATGTTCCATAAGTAGAAAGAATTATTCATTCATGATCTCATAACATAATTATCTGTACTAGTTACTGTCAATTTTTTATGTTATGTTCAAATTATATGGCATACTACCTTGATAATGTGTTCAGGCTTCAACAATCTATGACACATTTCTAAACTGAAACTTTCAGAGGGGCCTTCATCATAGGGTGTTATATAATTACTGTTATGTATCAGCTTTTACATTTTTGCATTTGGTCTTTCAGTTTTTGGAAACTTTTGAGGTTAATACTTTTTAGATTTATTCTCTTTCTGAATGGTATTTGTAATTTGTGTGTATACTCTAACATTGGACCTTTCTCAGTAACAGACAGGAAAAAAAATCCTTTCAGTATTTGAAATGTTTCAGTATTGCTTTTAGCCAGGAATTGAACAGAATATTTTCAGCTGGCCAGAATCTGTGAATTTTTCAAAAATTAGGATCAGTAAATGTGATTTTATTTTCAAGAAAATGCACTTTTTAGATGGAAATAACACAAGGATGGGATTTTTCTTCTCATCGCTTATTTTTTTAGACCTCAGTTCTCTACAGTCAGAGACTGTGGAGGTATGAAATATTTTCTTCAAATGCAAACATTGTCACTTTTAATTTGCCAGCAAGATAGCCGTGAGTATGAGAACTTTAGGGATTTGCCTGGTCATGGAAAATTTGTGGTGATAAAAGCGCAGAACCAAAATAAGTCTTGGTATCCAAAAATGTCAGTGAGTTTCAGGAAAAAAATGCTCCATATCTTAACATCTGCTTACCTCCAAACAGTAGATATGTAGGTTTTGGAGTAAAATATGGAATAAGTGATCTTTTCTGGAGCCATGACTTGTGGAAACATTGGGAAGGGACTTTCAGAAGAAAAATACTTATTTATGGAATAGGCCCACGTTGGATATATTGTGTTGTCTAATTGTAGTTAAATTGAAAGGAGCAAAATTTAACATGTGGCAATGGCAGCTGCTTAATTAAGATGGTATTACCTAGTAAAGCTTTTTCTGACAAAAAGATATTTCCCTGCATAAAGAAAGCCAGGGACTGTAAGGAAGTTAAGAGTCTGTAGGTTGGTAGGAAACAGTACAAAACCTTCCCCTGCCCTTTTAAAATCCTCTCTCAAAAATCAGAGCAAGAATATGTGATTTTACGGGGTTTTGAGTTGATGGGGGAGTGCAATGAAGGAAGAAGGAAAGCAAGGGGAATAGAAGTAGGACAGCCTATATTAAATGGTAATTACAAAAGCAACTAGATCAAGGATTTTTTACTCTGAAAGGGAAAAGAATCAGCAACTGTATGAAACGCACACTTTGTTGTATATTTGAGAGGCATAAGGTAATTTAAAATGTAATAAAGATTAAGCATACCCCTTATTATTGAAAAATGTCAGTGAATGGAGTAAAAAGAGTGTCCAGAAAGAGAAATCACAAAGAATAAAATACATTGTATAGCCTTCTGTTAAGACAGCAATAGGAATATTGTGAATTAGTAAACATATATATGCTACATACATGTTAATAGCTTTACATTATATGGAGAAGTACTCATGGAGATTGTGATAGTTTTAATGATGTTTTGTTAATGAGAAACACTGGTTTAAATGGAACCACTTATGGTACATGCTTAGACACCATCCACCTCAGAATGGAATAGTTAGAAGGGGGGTTGACTTTATCCCCAAGATTTCAGCCTTGTTTCAGGCCCAGGCTAGATGACCACGAGTGTTCTACAGTGTTCTGCAGAAATGGGAGCTTCAGCAGAATAGAAAACTCAACTTAGAATTTTCAGTGACTGCCCAGAAGAGTAGCAAAGTTTCACATTTTCTTATGTATCATAAGCTTGTGAGATGTTGATGAAATCTCTTTACTCACTGGAGTCCTTGGGTTAGCACGTTACAGGTTCCATTGCCAGGTTATTTTGTTATGTTTACAGACAGCATGGAGAGAGAAGAGAAAAAAAAATGAAACTAATACTAGAAGGGAATGTCCTAATATTAACTGGCTGGCTGGGTTAGCAGAGAAGATGCGCTATTTGAACTGAGAAATTTAAAAATCTGGATGAAAAAGCTAAATGCTATTGAGATAAATAAAAAGGATTTAAAGCTGAGAATACCAGTAATCATAGCTGTATATAAATGAAGACCTGCAAGAAAGGCAGTAACACAAGATGGTTTCAGAAAAGTGGGTGTTTGAAAAATGTGAAATGAGGAAAAGGGTCTTTTGCACAATATGAATACAGATTCTAGTTGAGACTACATTTGGGACTCTTTCAGTCAAATCCATATGCAAGCACACATAACAGATGGTATTTCTGTAATGTGGCAGAACCATGAACTGTTTGAAAGAATTATAGAAAAAAAATAATGTTAAGGCCTAGAGCAAAATTCACCAAGAAAGACATCTAAAGAACAACCTCACTATGGTTGATAGTTGAAATACCTGACTTCTCCATACTCTATTGTCTGTTACCCTAAAAGATCCTTAAGTGATTAGTGTTGTGTGCCCAAAATTGTTTCCACCTGAGGAAATAACTATCCCACCTGTAAGGCACCCTTGGGTCTTGTATCCAGCTTTCTAAGGGCTTAAATTAAGATCTCATAGGAAGCCTTAGGGCATGCTTGATGATATAGTTTCAGGCACCAGAAGAATGCTGGCACTGCTGGTTTGTTTTTTAAAGGGCAAAGTAATGTCATTATGAGTGGATGGGAGATTTGATTTGATTCCATGTTTAGCCTGAGTGCATTCAAATATTCAAATATTTGTCTCTACTTCTTGAGAGAATGCCCCAAATAAGTAGATTTTTCAGTCTTTGTGGAAAAGACTGAGAGTATTTGCTGCTTATCCAAGTGCAGCTTGGATAATATGTCAAGAATATGTGATATATGGAACAGATGAAAAAAAAAAGAAAAGAAAAAGACAACATAATTTAGTGGGTAGATAACTTGCTGAGGACTGTCTTGGAGCACTACAGAAATGCTATATTTTAATTGATATGGTAGTTGGATCAAAGGTTAAATCTAAGCACTCCATTATCCCCCAAACAAACAAAACCAACCCAAAAGTAATCCGAAACTCCTGCTTTCATCTTTGTTTTATCTCAGTTTGACTAACACTTCTCTTCCTGTTCCATCCAATTGCTTCTTGACATTTGGGTTGTCAAAATATAGAGCTGAAAAATTACTTCTTTTCTCAAAAGCAGCAGATAATTTGTGTACCACTGGAACACAGTGCAACTTGTGCAACCTGTTATGAATGTTAATAGCTCTGACATTCTCTGAGTTGGTAAAATACACTTCTTAGAGATAACTTCTTTCACTAACCTGAAAGATTGACTTAGAATCGCTCCGGATTAACTGTATCTAAGAAGTATTTTCAGGAGATATTAAAGTTCTTAAGGAGATAATAAGTTAAAATGTAAGCTCTTAAGATAAAATTAATGCAATAGTGTATGAATATTTTTAATCAAATGCCTAACACTAATATGGGTGAAAAAATCCACAAAGAAATATGTGTTTAATTCTACAGATACATCAACTTTGCAGTAATGAACTAAAAAAATCTTCTGACATTTTTAGCAGCAATTGTTCATACTCCACACTTTTACTAAGCTTCCAGAATTTCCAGCCCCCCTATAGTAACTAACTGATTTGTGGATTGATTCTTTTCTTTAGCCTTGGTCTGAAACCCATTTGAAGTTATAGCAAGAAATAGAATGGTTTCCCACTAAGTCATTATTGGGGCTTGGTTAATCCGCAAGAACTCTTTGAATGAAAGGTTCTGTAAGTAGTTAAATTACCTGCATTTGAGGTGATGCACATTTGATGAAAACAGCTGTACTCTAAAGCTTTGATTCTGCTGAACTATTGATCATTTTTTAGACTTTTTCTGAATATGTCTTGATTTTTAATTTTGATAGTGTTAACATATCTTACTATACCGGTGTAGTTATTAACAAGTATATGTTTTTCCTGAAAGATACAGTGCATACAATCTAAAGCCTTTAAAAATTGTGATTAATATCACAAAGGAATGGATTTTTAAATGTTACTCAGTGTTGCCAAACCCACAAATTGTTGTGGTTTCTATTAACGCGCATCTCATCAGAGAGTTGGAACAAAAAGGCTTAATATTGTTCAGTGAATATTTTTTAGCAGAAATTTCCATAAATTTCTGAAGTGTTATGTTAAGACAGTGCAGTCTTAAAAATTATTAGTTGTGAATGTTTGAATATAAAATAGAGAATTTGGTGTAAAGGATGTTGCTTTAAGGATAATGTGCTTAGACAATCTTGCATGTCTACTACGCCAGTGGGATAAATACGAGAACAACTTTAGAAAGTTAGAGATAAAATGGGGGAAGCAGTCTATGAAATAATTTCACACTCCAGCCCAAGTGGATGTCTAGGGAAAAACATGAGAACAAGGCATATGCAGTGATACTTTTCCACTCTCCATTTATTTACAATTCGAGGACCTCCTGAGTTGGAGGTTTTTGTAGTAAGATCTATCTGTAGACCTGTCAAACCCATGAGTCTATCAGAAGAGACTGAGTAAAGCGTTGCTCGCAACAAAGGAAGACAGAATTATGGAGCACTTATGACAAGTGGAGATGCAAAAGTTCCTTGGACCAGGTGGCTTATAAATGAAGGTCTTCAGGGAATTGTTGAGGTCATTATGAGGCTATTATCTTAGAAAGGACATGACACCTGCATGTTTTGGCGACTGAAAAAAAAAGCCAAACCATACTGCCCATCCAAGAAGACTCACCTCAGTCTCTGACAAGGTTATGTAGCAAAACCTCCTGGAAGCCAAGTGCATGAAGAACTGTAAGGTGACCAGGCATAGCAAACAGATTTACCAAGGGCATATAGTGCCTGACTAGCCTGATTGTCTTCTTTGTTGAGATGATTAGGAGTGTGGACAAGTGGAAAGGTGTGTAATAACCTCGGCAATGTTTCAGAGAGTACTCCCAGCAAGTTCATAAATGAGGCCAATTTGGTTGATATTCTAGAGGGTAGAGCTGCTTTTCAGAGGGATCTTGACAGGCTGGAGAAATGACTGTAGAAACTTTATGAAGACCAAAAAAGGCAGATGTAACTTTCTGTACCCAGGATGAAATAATCCTCTATAGCAGTAGATGCTGTGGAGTGATTGGCTAAAACTCAGCTGTGCGGAAGAGGACCCAAGTATCCTTGTGGACAGCAAGTTAAACATGTGTCTGCAGTGTGCCCTTGTTGTGCCCTTGTCCAACCACACACGAGACTGCATTATGAACAGTGTAGCCAACAAGTCTATGTAAGTGATTCTTCCTCTCTCTTTAGCAATTATGGGATCACATTGAGAGTAGTGTGCCCAGTTTCAGGGTCTCCATTATGAAAAAGATATTGACATACCAAGCCAAGTCCAATGGAAGGGCTACCATAATCAATGGGAGTTTGGATCATGTGGCCTACAAGAAGAGGCTGAAACAAATGGACTTTCTCAACCTGAAGAATAGAAGGCTAAGAGGAGATATTATTGATGTATGATGTATTGATGTAATGGAAGTATACAGATAAGATGAAGCCGGACTCATATCAGAGGTCCACAGGGCAGCAAGAAGAGATGGATGGAATTGGGAATACAGGAAATTCCAGATAAATATGATCAAATATTGGAACAGGTTGCCAAGAGAGGTTATGGATCTCATCCTTGGATATAACTTGACTGTATGAGACCTTGACCGACTTTATCTAACTGGACTAGGTTTGATCTACATGACCTCGATGGGTTCTCTCCAACCTAAATTATACTGTGATCCTTTGTATTTAATAGACCATGATATGTTTTCTTATCTCCATGAATTTTTCTAGGTGTCTTTTGAACTCATGTGAACTTATAGCATGTGTAGCTGCAGCAAGGATTTGATGATATACTTTGTGAAGAACTACTTTATTTTGTTTACTTTGAACTGTCCTATTATAGCTTCCTTTTGATGCTCTCAACCTGTTGTATTACCTCCCATGTCCTCATCCTGTTCTCTGCTTACCTTCTTTGTGTGCCTATAACCTCTAGCCTGCTGTAGGCATGTTACTTTCCCTCTTAACTCTCTTTTCCACACTGAACAGTTTTAGCCTATTTGTTGTATGAAAATTATCCCATGACATCAATTGCCTTCTTCTCTTCTGTCATATCTTTTTTTTTGTTCTTCCATAGTTTGAGAGTTTGCACAATCAGAATTTCCCTGACTACACAAAATACAGTTGAGTCATTTATACAGTGGCATAATGATGGTTGCTGTTTTATTATGTCTCCTTCTTTGAAAATTTGCATTTGAACCTCTACCAATCCTGAGCTGATGTTTTGAAATTGCTGTCATCCCAAAACCTCATTCTCTAATAATAATAATAATAAAAAAATAAAAAAAACCTCAGAGCTTATATTTTCATATATATTTTTTCTTTCCTTAGATGCATTATTTTACCAGTTGTTCAGCTAATTTTATCTGTACATGAATACAGTAAGGTCATTCATGACTGTTTATTTTGTCTATAGATTCCGTAACTCCTTCTGATGACACTTCATTTTGTCCAGACTCATGAGCCAGTAGTTAACTTTCAGTGTCTATCCTGTTTTAACAGTGATCCTGTTAAGGATCCTGGGCTTGGTGTATTCTGAGAAGTTGAAATATATATGCAAGGAAAAAGAAAACAACAATGCAAATTACTGAAAAATCCATGTGAAGGAGGAATTTTCAACACATATATTATTAACCATAATCCTTTATTAGACCTCACAGAGGTGTAAACTATACATACAAATACATTAGAAAGATACCCTCTTAACAGTAATGCTTCACATTTTGGACCTGATACCAAGAGGGTTGCAAACATTTCAGTACATTCTACAAACCAAAGGGTGCTTTAGCCTTTATGTATACAGAGTGACAAAGCCCTTTACTGAAATCAAAGTAGATAAAAGTGAAAATCAGTCACCTACTTTTTCCAACCTTTACCTACCATAAATGCATATAAAGCATGAATACACTATTATTTATGGAACAACATTTACTGTTTTAGATAGCTTGTAGAGAGAGGGGAAGAGAATCGTCAAGATGGCATTACATGAACTGCAAACTAGCAAAAATTCTTGATAATTTTTTATATTTGTACATATTAGGAGCTCCTTCTTAGATTTATTGTTACTAGAGAAGCCTATAAGTGCTAAATGGGGAGAATAGCGCAACAAAGACATTGTTGAGGTATTTGGGGGATTCTGCAACACGATGTTACATACACAGTATGAAATATTACTTGTCATCAAGTAGTGACATTGCATTATGAGCAAGCACAAGAAAATAAAAAAGAAAGAATAAATCCAGTCAGATCTTTAATAAAAGAGTTTACATGGTTTTGAATGAACATTTAAGACTAGTCACTGTTTGGTTATAATGAGTTGAAATGTTAATACTAGCATTATTCAGTAGTGAAATCAGAAATTCATCTATCCACATTCATGCCTGCATCATGTAAACCCAAGTTTTCATCAGGATATCAATTTAAGTCCAAGAGTGAGGAAAGAGAGGACAGCTAATATTTCTATTGGAAAGAATGACCTCCTAAAAAAACAAGTGCTTTTAATCTCTTCATTTAGCACTTTTGAGTGGCTTTACAGACAGGTTGTGAGGAGAGAAAGCACAAATATTATTTAATTATCAGCAGCACATGCTGCTGCTTTTTTTGTTTTGACTTTATTTCTTAAAATCCTGAGGCTTAATGAATATGCTTAATATTCCGCCCCAAAGACTCCAAGAATTAAAAGAATAAACAGAATCATCACATTCTGACAAAAACTACATGAAGTATCAGACCAGAAACAGAGCTGTTCAGAACATTATGAAGTACAAATATGCTTTCACTGGTGCACTTTGGCTTGTGTTTGAGAAGACTTAGTTTAACCAGGTGACTATTATGATCATACACCTACCAAAATTATTTTTCACTTTACACTGAATTTTTGTAGAATTCAGTCAAACTAATTCCTTAGAAGTGGTTATGAACTAAGGGGTAAATTTTCCCTACTGTGTAGCTTGCACGTACTTTATTATATTCAAACTTGTTTCAAAGTGGTAATAATGAAGAGCATCATAGTGCTTTCATGATTTTTACTTTATCAATGTTGATTTAAAAATTCATCTAAAATAAAATGTAAATAAAAATAGAATAAATTCCTGGGCATAGAATAAGGCCATTGTGATTCTTTCATTTATAGCACATTAATATATTGGCCTTGGATCTTTTGCTTTTGCTCATCATTGAAGGGGAGCTTTTTGCACCATAAACAAGATCAGTGCCAGTACACTAAAGATAATGGAGCATTCATTGGATTTTATAACCTACAGAGTTTAGTCATCTGGTTAAACCTTTTCCTTTAAAACGAGAGTATATGAAGCATGATCCTATTAAATCAGATAGAGTATTTTGTTATTGCTTTAGGGGAATGAGATGGCATTAATGAATGTAAAGTACAATAATGTGAAATGTCTTCAATTTAATTAAAGCATGGAAAAAATTAACCTCTCAGCTATATTGATGCTGTTTCTTAAGAAGAATTTCAATTAAATAACTATGTGAATATTGTAAGTAGATGTATGTTTTGGAATATTTGTGGGAAAGAATGGTTAGCAGCAGAAGTATCAAGTTGATGGTTCTTATGACTTTTGTGAGCCAACTTGGCAAAATAAAAAGTTGTTGAAAAATAGAGATCAAAAATTATAATTTAAAATTTGTTGTAAAAATGCTACATATTGGTGTACAGTTTGGTCAGAAGCCATACTAAGTCTTTCCCACTTCTGAAGTAGTATGGGTAATATACGGCATGAAGTTTATTTAAAGGAGCATATAATTCTATAAACAGTTGAAGTGACATTATTAACTGACACATCCTCTTTCTGCTCTCTTTGTGTAACCCATTATTCTTACCTCAGGAGGGATGCTTACATTTTTAAAATCTCACTTGTGGGAAGCCATCTGAAGAAGAACACAATAAAGCAAAATTCTGAAGTCTAAACACAGAAATACTTTTGTCTGATTTTCAGATGACAATAGAGAACTGTCATATGCTTTAAAAATCAGGTTATCTCTGAGTGTGAATGTAGCATTTAATTTGTGGCACCCATATTGTTCCTCTAACATTAGATTCCAGTTGGATTATTGAATATAATCCATGATAAAAAAATGTGTAAAAAAAGCAAGAAAGTTGGGCTTTACTTGAGAAGACAAAGAAGTAAGCAATATACACACACACATGCGCACACATATATACACACCCTTTATGCAACTGGTATGAGACTTCCTTGTGTAATGCAAGCATCCGTGAGGTCCTTCTTGTTTAGGTCTCTGCTAGATTGGTATCTCAATACTGTACTATATGTAATCAAGTTTCAGATATTCTCACAACACCTTTCATGTAAAAAATCAAACTGGATTTATATATATCAGATACTGTGTGTTTGGACAGTGATAGTCCAGTAGAATATTACAATGTTGTGACAAGCAAAATATATAGTGTACGATTAAAATGAGTAAAAGTTTGTGTTAATGATTTTTTTTTCCTCTTTCAAAACTGAACTTTAATCCAGTTGCTTTACTAAATGCTATTTCCACACATGAACTAGATAATTAGTAATCTCATCAAGGCATATTCTTTATTTTTTGTGATTTGCAGCCAGAAAGAAAAATCTTAATTGCTTGAAAACTTCATGCCCTCCTCCTTTACCCTGCCTCAAAAACAAAACTAAGTGAAGTGAAACAAAGCAACCTCCCAAAACAAACAGACAATAAAACTTATTTTGCAATAGTTTTTTAACTTGATTTGCTGTGGCAGGAGGGAAAGGAGGAAAGAATGCTTATTTTGAATAGAAGTTTGGAATCTGGAAGACTTGTTTTTATTGAACAGTATCCTGAAAAGAGGGACCAGTATAGGTTGAGTCCCCAAATAAATTATTACTATTCCTTTTCAGACTAAAAATAAAACATTTTAAATATATTGATTATAACTTCATCAGAACATAAGTATTCTATCTAGCCTATAGCTTCAAAGAATCTCTATTTGGGCTTAATTTACCATCATTTAAAAACAAAACAATGAAATGTGTAATTCTGCACATTAGGATGTTCATAGTGACCACAAAAAATTAAAAAAAAAATTCACAGACTGCTAGCCATAAATTTCAACTTTTTCTCACAATTCAAACTGATAAGAATTAAAAGTAACATCAATTTCATTTAAGAATCTTTTGTTCTTCATCCAGGCATGTCATGAGTAAGAAAGTAAAAATAAGTTTTGCTAAATGAAAATCTTGATCATATTATGCCACTGACTTCAAGTGAAACTCAACACTATTTTCAGCTTAGCATGCAGCTTGAAAATATTTGATCTGAAGTAGGATTGCAGTAATCTGAATGGCTTGCAGTCATATCCATTATCTCCTGACTTTAAATGCTTTTTGTCTTTACATCTGTATTAACGAATTAGAATTACAACTGCGTTTCAAATCCATGGCTTTTTGTGGCATTTTGATTCTTACTCTTCCTCCATCAATTAATAGATATTTTGATATTGTTGAGTGACAAAAAGTTGAAAAGTTATGGCTAGTTTTATTTCTTTTTTTAATAACCATACCTATATAATTGTTATTTTCATACTTTAAAAAAATATTTATGCTTTCTTTTATATTTTAGTCAAGTACTTTCTTAAACAAAACAATAGCACCACTTTGGCATTGTTGGCCAAATCAGTAAAAGGTAAAGCAAATACAGTACACGCTCTTTTTGAGCTTCTCTTATCATGCGCTTGCTTGTGAAAAGGGAAAGCCAAGAAGACAGGGGGTTGGCACAGTATCTTCCTTAATCATCTTTAACCATTGATACTGCATCAACAACCAGCTCACAGGGCAGCTGAACATAGCTGCTAGTTATGATTGGAATTCACTGTTGTAAGGAAAGCTTACCACAAATTTACCCTTTAATTCTAACAGCGTTATTGAGATTGTAGTCTGTTTTGAGGAAAACATTCCTACTTTCTTGCATGTACAGGGACAGATTGCAGTATCCTGTTATTTGATTTTCTTTTCTCTCTCTTTTTTAATGGAACAAATATGCTTCATACACAGCTGTAAGTGTAGGTTTATAAGCTCATTTTGAACAACTATAGAATTTATACATTTCTCATTGAAAATTCGCAATGATTAATTATGGTTTCTATGGAGAGGAGAGTCATGTGTTGCTACCTTGAAGAAAGAGATATATTAACTTCAATGGATTTAGATCTGAAGACCTTTCTGAACTTACAGAAAATCACAGAATCACACAGAATCCCAGAATGGGATCCCAGAGATCATCTAGTCCAACCCCTCTGCTCCAGCAGGGACACCCAGAGCACGTGGCACAGGGTGGCATCCAGGCGGGTGTGGAAGATCTCCAGAGAAGGAGACTCCACAACCTCTCTGGGCAGCCTGTTCCAGGGCTCACAGGAAAGAAGTTCTTCCTCATATGGAGATTAAACTTCCTGTGTTTAAAGACACTTAATTCACTTTTCTCCTGCTTTTATAAGAATGCTAGAATGCAAAAACCCATTACTTTCATCATGTGTTTTACATAATATAGAAAGACGGGGAGTGGTTTCTTTATTGTGTAAATTATTTAGGAGAATAAATGGCATCCAGTGAAAGCTCTGTTCCTAAAACTCTGGAGTGCTTTTTAAAGTCTGGTTGAACCTTTGAATTTCACTAAGAAGGTTTTCAAGCTAGACTACTTTGTATGTTAGGAGAGAGAGAAGTTTTGGCTCATACTTTTTCTTCCTAAAGTAATGGATTTATTTACATTATTAAGCTAATGCAACCCCTTTCTTTTGCATTGACTAGTACATTACGTAATGTCCTGTCATAGGTCTGAAGAATTGTCATGTAAATATGCATTCTCTATCCATGTATTTCTTGCCTGTACAGGTGTAGATTTGGTCCCTGTATTTCAATCCTGTTCCTTCTCTTGTAAAACAAGATGTTTCTTTTGAAACTTTTAGCCTCTCATTATTTATTTTATTTTCTTTCAAGAATTATAATTTGTCTGGACAGCTATCAAGTTTTGATGCTAGACAGTGTCGTCTACCAGAGACATTTTCTGATTATGGTAGTCAAGGGAAAAATACATGGAATGTAATGTGATTAGATGAACCCCAAGTCAGGAACAAAATTTGGATTTAATTTGTGCAATTTAAATAACAAAATGTTGTCTAGATTTTTAGAAAAACTGCACTGCATCAACAAAATGTTATCATCTCTGAAGAAAGCTGCCATTCACAGAGATCTGTAAATTGCTTTTTGAGCTCATGCTTTTTCTCCTTTGAATGCCCAGATCTTGAGAGCAGGTAGGGGACAGGAGTCATGGGACACAAAATGCAAATATGTATTATATTTATGACAGATCAAAAAAATGGCTGATTCTTGGAGTGTCCTTCAAAATTCCTAATGACCATTGAAGTAAAAATCCCTCCATCAACCCCCTTCCTAGCAAAAATCCCCTGTAAGAGTTTTAACAGGTCAGAACTGCTACTTCTGTTCAATGAATTGGTGGTAAATAGTTTAGGTTAGTTTCTCCAACTGCTTCTCTGTACCTTCTTCCCCTTTTTTTCAATATATCTATCTCTGTCAATGACAGCAGTGACACATTCTCCTTAGTCATTTACTATTCTGCATTTATGATGGCATGATGGTATAATGGCAGCCTGTTTTGCTTATAAACATGCGTTCTAGAGAAAGAGGAGGGTTTAAAGAACCGCATGAGAATGTACTGCATTTTTCTTGGAAAAAATACAAAAACTATTTTTTCTAAAGGAATGAAATGATTGAGGGATCAGTAATTTGGTAGAAGGTAAGGGTTAGCAGAATGGAGCCTTTAAAGAAATATTTCCTTTACAGAGCTGATCTCACTTTTCCCTATGTCTCTAGTTGCTGTCTTTATACGGTACTCCCCTTGCTGTCTTTGTGGCTGACCAAGAAATGCTTCTTCCCTTGTCAGAGTTTGCCATGATGGCCGGAGAAGGACAAGTGGAACCGCATTGCAGCTCTGGACAGTTGGAAAACGCATTCGTCACTGTCTTCTCTCCCCGCTTCTAAGTAAAAGTTCATTGCTCTCCTTGGGATGACTTTGATTGCCCAACCCTTTTGCTGTATGCTCAGTTCTAGCTTTAAAATAGTATACGAAAATGGAGAATGGGAAATGGCGCAATTCAAGGTAGAAACAATGTACTCCGTAGCAAGATGACATGGCAGAAATTATCCAGAAATCTTGTATGAGAGTGCGTGAAAGGCTACTGTAAGTAGCATTTTGAAGGACTTGATGGTTCACCCATTTCTGAACAATTTTTTTGCATTGTAATTTGGTAATTATATTATTTTGCTGATTTATGGGTGCACTAGGAGTGGCCTAATTAACACTTGATTGAGTATAATCAATTTGAGGGAAAACTTAAAATGGCAGATTAAGCCTTCTTTTACAAAAGTGTAGAATGCTGATACTTCAGAAAGAGTGAGGCTATGAAATAACTTGAAGGCTGATTTTTACATAGTCTTCTCTGAGCCCATGCAGCTATGAATCAATGTTCCAAACAACTGCAATACACTATCATCTAAGCCTCTAAAAGAAAGTAAGTATATCTGGATTTTCTTTTGAAGAAGAGGAAGCTATTTTTCTACTGGAATCTAAAGTCATTTAAGTTCATTTTAAAGCAAAGGTAAATATTCTTAATTTCGTCTTTGGCTTAGTATTTCCGTATTTGCTTTTACCTCCTACAGTTTTGGCCAGACCCTTTCATATAACAAACTATAAAATAGCACCGTTGTACTACAAAACAGATTTTTACATACTGTTTGATATATGTGTATTATTGATATGCTAAATTTTACATACTGCATTATATGGAGGAAGAAAGAAGTTACCTATACTGTTGCAAAACAATCACCTGGAAGAATTATTAACGGTTTGAGAGTCTATGTATGCTTGAACTTTTTTTAAAAAATCATTTGTCTCACAAATTGTGATAAACTGCATCTTTGCAAGAGAAAGAAAAAATAAACTGTCCTAAAATGACTGTATCTATAACCCATACTCTGTCGAAATGCCACAGATGGAATTAATGGATGTTTAAAATTGTTTATGTTACCTTACTGCTGCTGCTACTGGGAATGTCAAACTGTGCAAATATGAAGGGGTAGACAAACAATGTTATCAGTCACTGTAAAACAAACAGCCTGTTGCTTGTATAGAAGTGCAAATAAAAAAAAACATTTAGACATGGCTGATGAATGACTCCAGCAGCCAGCATTCATAGGTTAATTTAGTGCAATTGGATCCATCAAAGGCCCATAAATTTGTAGGCTTTTGAGGGGCACAAGACTTTTAAGAGTTTTTGTGCAGGACATTTAAAATAGGTTAACGAACAGTAATATATCAACCACAGATATATATATATATTTAAGTTCTGGGCTGGTTAAAATGTTCTTTTCTCTAAAGACTTAATATTGGAATGTTTAGTTGCATTGTTCACGGGGAGAATGCCCATTGGTTGAGATTGCATCAAGCTTATTAAATGATAGTTTTCTTTAAGTCTTCCCACGTTTAACAAATAATTTATTTACAGCAAAGTATCCTGCAGATGGCACATTCATTCTTCACTCTTGCGGATGGCATGTTCTTACATTCTGTAGTTTCTGTTTCCTGTGTTCCCTCTACTTGTATTCTTCAAATGAACTTCCTGGAATTGTAGAAAAAAGAAATTATTCTTCATAGATTTTAATATGTGTTTGATAATACAACTTGCATTAGTGGGAAAACAATTATCCTGAGTGGTAGAATTATTAGATCTCTTTTGCCAGACCACAGAGAACTTGACTATGCAAAACTTCTGTACTCTGAATTCCCAGTTCTCTTAGGGAGAAGCACTTTGATTGCTGCTCTTGTTGATCTGAGTAGTTTCAGCGTAACCACACTCTTGCACACAAAGGATATTCAGAGAACGCCTACCATACTGCGATTATATTTTGGAGGCATTGAAGAAGGGGAAATCTCTGCATTTGGGCTTAGTTTGTTTGGGCTTAGTTACTTCGGTACTTCAGGGGAAATCTCTGCATACTGGAACTTGTTTGGGCTTAGTTACTTCGGTACTTACTAAGTACGAAAGATTTTCTCACTTTCAGAATAAGATCTTTTGCAAAAGCAGGATGTATAGGGCTCAGTGAACTTTCAAGCATTGACTGAGGGCTTTATGGACCCTCCTGGGTTTTATCAGATAAGGCTGTTAGCATGATAAAAAGTGCTGATTGTCTGGAGAAGCTGCTGTCAAATCAGTTGTGCTTTCATAAACAGACAAGGTAATGTGTAAGGTAAATCATAAAAGTTTTGGAATGACTAATACCCTCAGTTCCCTCTCTTCCACATACTGGACTGTTTCAAGCAGCAGTAATGGTTGCAGCATGTATCTGTCTGTTTGATTTCCTCATTTACTATGCTGATAAATATTAGCGAGACACAGATCTTTGCCCATTCTACACCAGACCAGAAGGAAAAGGGATACACAATATTTATAATCCTCTTCAGAAATATTTTTTTTTGTTTACGGAAAACCTGTCTATTGCCCTCAGAAGAATGAAAAATAAATATTGGTCATTGGAAAAGGTGAGCCATGCGTATGTAGCTGTCCCACGACATCTTTTAACCTTAAAGAAACTTAATTATCTTTTAGCCTTATCTTTTAGCCTTAAGGAAACTTAATTCTAAAATTTAGGAAATGATGAAAATGTTACCTGCTTTTGTGATGGACAGCAAGAAAATGGAAGTTGGATTTTGTGCTCATTACATTTGTTTTTTAAATGATTTCCTCATAGAATACTATTCTGTAAAAAGTGTATTTATAAATATCCAAATAGTCTATACATATATATTTACAAATACTATTGTTTAAACTAACCAAATAAATCAGAAACTGATAATGGACAGCAAAACTTGTGTTGACACAGAGCTCACTAATTTCACAGATTTCAGGTCAGAATAGGAGATGAATTATTATTTTCAAAATAAAAAAAAGAGCAGGAGATACTAGCTGGTGTTAAAATAATGATGCCACCAACAAATCATCAACATCATTGAGTCAAATTAAGATTTTTCATCACTGGAGAGTCAAATCTTTTCATAGTAAAACATTCATGAATATTCATGATGAAGAGATATCTTTGTTAGTAGACTTTCTTAGTCTCAAATGCTATATTAAATGAAGATGAAAAGATTAATCATCTAGTGACATTGCTGGAGATCCATTCAAGAGAATGCTGGCTTGCCTTCCTCAAATTATATTAAAATCTCTATAGGATATCTTTCCTAGTATACATCGAATATAGAAACAGTGATACTGTTCATTCACATATATATATATATAGCTGTTCCCCTACCTGTTTCTCTTCCAACTCTTTTGAAATTTCCTTTCCTGACTTTAGTGTACCCTGAATTGTATTTTAATTTTCACCTCCAAGTACTCGTTCTGGTTGAACTCTTCAATTTTCACTGATTCTGTATGGAATCATTGCTGCAGCAAGTTATTTGGGGCTTCCATTATTAAGGATCCTCCCTAATGCTACAAATTATAGGGGTAACAACACACTAAGAAAACAGGATTTTTTTACTCATTAGCTTAATAGTTCCTCATGGCAATAAAACAAAATAAAAACCTTATCAATGCTGCCCCAAGGTTCTCCTGACTGAGGACAATTTACCAGCATATGGGGAAAGAGTTTTTTGTTACAGCTTGTTTGCAAAAAGACATAAATTCTTAAAGTCATCTATAAAATGAAAATACGAAATTTATGAAATGACAACCATTTTGCATTGTAGTGGCTTCCAAAAGATACTTATATTTAAAATGAGCCATATGTTTCCCAAAGGAAAAGATAAATTGTTACTTCTAAAGTCATTGTCTAACTTTGTAATGGTCTAGTCATCCAAACACAGCATATACTAAAATGAAGCAGAGTTTCAGTTATAGCTTTTACTGCTGGTGCATAGATGGCAAAAGAGCTGTCCTAACCACAAATTACCTCTGAAACTCAGGGAATACGGTAGGTGACTTTCAGAACAGTTTCTCTTCTAGAATAAGCCTTCAAATCCATAAGTATAAAGAAGTGGCAGTGGTGGTGATGGCAGTAACATGCACTCCAGAAAGTGCTTTGACCCGTATAACACAATTTTTTGCAATTGAAAACAAGTGTGAACGCCTGAATAAGATCCTCAGCCCTGCTTTTGAACAGGCATTTAAAAGCTTGCCTTTTTTCCTCAACTCTTTGAAAAAAAAATGGTAATTAAAAATAAGCTTGTTATTTATGATGCCTTTTTAGGTATCAGGTCCTCTGAGTTGACATTACAGACCTGGACAAAGTTAGCATTTAAGATGACGGTTACAAAATGTCAGTTTTGTATAAGTCGGTTTACGAACAGAGAAGTGCCAACTTCTGCCATGTCATCTTCAGCAAAGATTTTTGAGACAGTTTCACATTAACACAAGGATAACAGCTACCTCAGTGATAGTAAACGTCATTTAACTAGGATGAAGGGTACTAGGAAGTATGCAGCAGTATTCTTATGCTATTAGGATGCATATTCAAACCTCATATTGGCATTAAATATCCTTTTGCTTTACTGCTAATAAATGAAAAGTCTAATGTTTGTAGTAACAGACATTATAACTTAGCTACGAACTCTCTGGGGTCTGTTTGAGAAGATTTTAGTTCAGTAGGCAGTGTGGTCAGTAACTAAATAACAAGGCTAGAAAGTGAGCAATGGGAGAGAATAAATGTCTGAACTGAAAGGGACAAATTCTGCTGTTACACCTAAATGTGCTTTCATTGACTTTCCCAAAGTGGCATGGATGTAACAGAAATTAATATTAGTGTCATTATGCATATTTTGACCTACAAATGTATCTGTGAGTTATTATAGGGCCAATCAGAAAAGACACCACCAATCTTACAAAAAATGCATGAGAAGTAATGCAATACCTGTTTTCTTACTGGTATTTTCTTAAAGTAAACATATTAATGTCATCTCCCTCATTCTCTTGGTTCCACTTAGTATTTATTTAAATTTCAAATATTAGATAAAATTTTGGCTAGCATCTGATCTTTCTATTCCTATTCACTTCCTATTGCTACATTGTTGGCATATATTTATGTATATTTCTGCATATGGGGCCTAAAGAGAAATGACGACTAGAAATCCAAGGAAGAGCAAAATTATGTCTACTTCCCTAATCCTTTTACTCAGGATGCAAGAGGACAGCATTTACTCTTTACTTACGGGAGTTTAAAAACAGCTTTAATGGTTCCCTTTCATGTAGTGATTTTCCTGGTGCACTGTAGTCTTAAATTGATAACTTTGTATAATAGAAGTGTTCCATTCAAACAAGTCTTTGCCCTTGTTTTGGAAATTGCTGTGGAAATAGCAGTTTCCTTCCTTGAACAGTTGCTCTTCAAAATTCTGTTCAGCCATTTCCTCATTTGCTGTTAAATCTTCATTCATTTAAAGATAAGTAGACTTTTAACAGCATTTCTCAGCAAAAATGAAAGGAAAAGATAGATGGAACACAAAAGCAAGAACTTAAGAACTTTCTTGCTGCTGTTTCACACACATCTTGAAACTGTAATCATAAATTTAGTGTGAAAATAGATAGGGCACACTCTTTGATGAGAGTTTGGCAGATCCCTGAGAAAGAAGTCTGCCTGCTGGGGCTAATAGGAGCTGTATATTACTGCCGTTCACAACCTCCTCAAGGCCCACAGTGCTGAAATCCGTCTGGAAAGGTACTCTTGAGTTATCCCATCTGTTCACTAGATAACTTGTTATGGTCAGACTGTAGCTACAGCATTGTTCTGCGATGTCATTTCCCTGTTCAGGTAGTTAGTTCAAATTTGGCTTACTGCTCTAGTTTAAGGTAATTTTGTCCTGGGCTGAGAGCAAAAGAGCAACTAAAGAGGTGATGGAAGCTGGACATCAACACAAGGATGGAGTTAAGGTTGGGTATGTGCTTCTGACACATTCCTGTGCATAAAGGTCTTATAACAAGAAAAACAACGGTTCTATAACAAAGGAGATTTTTAGTTTGTTGACTGTTGTGCTTGACTGTTCATGTACAGTCTCTGTAATTGGATTAAAATTAGCTCCTGAGGCTGGTTTCCGTCAGAAGATTGGCATTTGGGGTTCACAAAAATGTAATTAATTATATTAATTAAATTAATCGTTTCACATTCCTGGTCTTCATCATTCAAGTTTGTGCCTATAGCGTAGAAACACTTCTTTGGGGAACACTAATGACTACAAATCATCATTTATATAACTTATAGGAAGAAAAACAACTCTGTTCCATTGGACTAAATTTACAGAGGATCTGCCTGTTTACAAAGACAAGAGGAATAATTTTTTCAAGAACTTTGAAAAGTAGACCTCTTACAAAACCATTTAATCCAAAAACAAAATCAAGAGGTTTTTTTTTCTATTGAAAAGACTGTGAGATAATGCCACATTAAAAGTATACTGAAAATGTGAAAGGCATAGGAAATAGATTGCGTATGGCATCTCAGAGTGACAAAACAGCACCTTACATGTTCCACTTACTTTATAGCTCATATTTAAATAAGAATAACATCTAGTAATTGTGGTGCTGTGAGTCTCAGATATAGTTGTGCTTTCAGAGCCTTACATGAAAGACTCCATAGAACTGTTTTTTGATATTTTTTCTATTTCTTTTTCCTTCTTTTTAGTCAAAATCTATAAGGACTAGCAGTCATTTTTTTTTTCTTTTGTGGGAGGAAGAGAGGATATAGATATTAAAAATACTTCTGAGTAAAATACTCATTTTCAGAAGGTATTTCTTCTGTTTGTAATTAATATTTTTTCCTACCATGGATTTAGACTATTCGTTCTCCTTGTTTCATATTTAATTAAGTTTTCTGCTGTTCTGGTCCTGGTTCCTGTTGTTCCTCATGAACTTGAAATAGAATTGTAGCCTGGCTCTTTCAGTCTCATGGACACACTGAGTAAAATTTGTGTGGAAATCAGGGGAATGAAAGGTGGAATTTGTTATATTTAATTGTTAAGTATGTTTAGTTTCAGTGGTCAGTAAGCAAAACTTATACTTCTTGTTAGGTACTCCTAAAGAAACCTAAACTACATTCTAAAAGATGTGAACTTCAAACTCAAGAAAAAGGTAAGACTGACAAAATATGCCCTGTGATGCCTGGAAGTATTGCCATTGACTACTCTGGGAAAATGACACAACTGGAGAAGCAAGATATTTCAAAGCAGATAAATTAGTTTCAATAATTTTAATATTTTGTTTTATTTTTTTAATTAAAAGAGTGACATATCAACACTATGGATTAGTTTAGTGCATTCATATAAAAATAAAATGTTCAAACATAGCATTGTTTTTCTTAATTCAGGTATGTATAGCTGACTGGAAAAAAAAACGAGAATATAGTGTCAGTTTAAAATGAGAATAGGGTGTCAGTTTAAACTCCAAATGTGTGCCACTCCACATATGTGGAGCCAACTGTATATATATTTGCTGCCTGCAAAGCTACTTGAATTATGTTAATCTCCAACTCTTTCGCTTACTGACTATAGATAACATAGATAAATAGAATAGTGTGGGGGAGAACAAGTCAATGATTTTCAGTGGCTGCAACTAAGCAGAGCTTAATTTCTGTCTTTAAACCTTTAGCTATGAAAAAAGTTCATCTTGTTATAATTCCCTTGCCTTTGCATTAACTTTTTAATGCAAAAAAAATCATTCTTTCTCTGTATTTTCATCTTACCTATCATAAATCTGACTTTTGAGTTCTCCTCACCCTGCTGTATTTTTGTTTCCTCAGTCTGGTCTTCACCATGTGCAGAGATCAAGGTAAAATTGAATTTGTTTTTCCCATCAGAGTTTTCTTATTTAATTTTCAGTTTCCCACTAAGAAACACTTTTTTTCTCTATTTCTGATCAATGCTCTCCTTTTACAATATATTTCTCTTTAATGGTGCTCTTTCTTTTGACACTAGGTAGTTATTACAAAATATGGGGTGATTGCACTATCAAGTTAATTTGGTCTGGTAAATAAAAAAATAAAGAAGCCAAAATCCTGATTCAAGGGGAAAAAAAAATTGTTCATTTACACAGTAAACATGAATAACAAAAGCTGCGCTTTTCTTCCTGGTCACTCGTTTTCTTTTCTTGACATAGGAAGATGAGCAAGGTTCTGAAGAGATTAGTTGTTAATTAGTCAGTGTTTGATTTCTCTTTTGAAAGAGGTGATTGGTGCTATTCATGATTGGACGATGCGAGTACCAGTCAGTTAATATTCAGAGAGAGAGTGAAGCCCCACAGGTACTAGCTTAACAATTCAAAATTTTGTTGAATGTTCTAAGAGGGAACACTTCCATTTGCTACCTGTTTTCTACCACAGCCACTGTTTTCCAGGACAAATCAGTTGTTGCTTATGTCACCAAACTTGACAGAATTCTTCCTCCCTGACAGAGAGGATTTTTTGTGTTTGTTTATTTTTTGTTGTTGTTGTTTTGTTTTTTTTCCAGCCTGGCCTACCTTTTGTGCTTTGGGCATATCAGTGTGGCGCTGAGCACGTACAGAGCGTGCAGATTTAGGTGGCTTGATTGGAGCACAGTACATCTCCAGCCTCCTCAGGTCACAGCTTTGGAAACAGCATTCATCCACTATTCCCTTGTGGTGTAAGCGTCTACTGCTGGATCCATACCCAGTAGGCTTACCTATGCAAAACAAAAAGGGAAAGTTTTGTATTAGGAAGAAAAGCAGAGACCTCTGAAGCAACCATAGAAACTTACATTATTGTATCTGAATCGACAATGACGGTTATAGACATTACTTCTGTGTATCTACTTTAAGGTCCTGTCTTCAGTTGCAGCATTCAAAGGTTCTGCCTGGTAATACGCATATACCCATCCTGCAACTGTCTGTTAGGAGACAATATTAGAGTTTGCAATTCCCTGATTAAAACATAAGTTGATGAAGAGCCCTTGAGGCCACGGTACATTCGTAAGTACCAAGACCTCTAGTGGTAAAATATGTCTAACATTTTAGCCAGCAATACAGTCCACCCAGAACTAATTATCCCTGTAAGATTTGTAAACTCAGACAATCATTTTTTAAAATATCTTTTTTCCAGGGACTGCAAATTAAAGAAAAAAATGCTTACTTGGTACATTGAAATCCACTGAGGACCTCTGTACTGTACATTTTCTACTAAATTATTTGTTTCATAAGACTAAACAGAACAGCAAACAGGGTTAGTAATATTTCGATTTTTGTCTATGTGCACGCACATTTGTATGTTATTCTGTGTATCGCTGAAGAGCATAAATATGAAGAAAAAGGAAAAAAAAGAGATCATTATCATTTACTAAATTATAACACAAATTACAAGCTTCTCCCTGGAGATTATTCTGAAGCCTGTTAATCAGGCTCTCTTATCCTAATACTCTTCTAAAATCTAGCAGTTGGAATGAAATGTGGAGTGACATTATTGTACTGGATAGCATGAGCTTTTCTACATTTTGTTTTATTTGCTTCACATTTAAAACATAGCAGGGCAAATTCTATACCTGGATATATATGTGTAACTCTTGCTCTGGATATGCATGTGTAATTCTTGCTAATAAATGCATCTGAATTGTGGGTATCAATAGTCAATGAGTCATCTTGCCCCCTTTTTTTTTCCCTGCTTTTTATCAACTTCTCATAAGCAAACATCCTCTAAAAGTTTCTATTCGGGATTTTTCTTTTAAATGGTGCCTCACAGCAGCTAACAGGTGTTGATGCTTAGTTGGTTTCCTGGAGTGCTATTGATAATAGTAAAAATAGTGATGGACAGTTCATCTGCTAATTTCAAGGGGCTTATTACAATCTTTCTACCTAGAAAAGAATTTAGCTTTAGAAAAAAAAATCTATGAAGCTAACAGAAAATATTAGCATTTCTGGGAATCTTTGCACTTCTGGGAATCTTACAAATGTTAGCTCCCAGCATTCTGAAAAGAAAGAGAGTATGATCTGTAGGTGGGAAAATTTAGAGTCAATAAGATGAAATGTTTTGTCCAGGAACTTCAGTAGATTAACAACAGAGTTTGATAGAAGAAATGTTCCTTCCGTGGGTATCAGATCTACAAATGTCTTTCTCTTGTAAAAATAGTTTAAGAAAATAAGTGTTCTTGTTCTTTACTGAAGTCAATACTTCTCTGGAACTGGAGGCAAGTTCTCTATAGAGCCGTTCTGGGGTAATTTTTCTTAGCGATATTTTTTGGCCTGACTGTTCTTCTAAGACTGTTCACAGACTAATGATTGTCATTGGCATTTCTGAAAGTAGCCATCCCTTATGAAGGGGTTATTTCAGTGTTCATCAAAATTATTTTTACTATAATCAAAGATATATACAAAATATATATTTTTTTCTGATAGAATAATACATTTAGAAAGCAAGATACAACATCTTGTAGCTCATTATATGCTAAGAAACATATAATGAGTTTGGAATCACTGACACATTAGTGCTGTGATCAACAATGAAACTTGACATATTTGTAGACAAACTTATTCTTTTGTTATACGGCATGCTACATGCTCATTCTCTCATTAGTATTGGTCTAATGATATTTTTAAAATTTCTTTCTTAAAAAGAATCCCAAGGTGTTTCAAAGAAAAAAAATTGCAAAAAGCAAATTAAGTAAGCTTAGAATTTGTATGAAATAGATTCATATGAAATAGGAATTGATATTACCTGAAGTGCTGTACAACAAACAAAGCAAATAAGCCGAAAAGAATAGGATTTTTTTTCAGTAATTTTAAATTCTACTTTTGAGACACATCTGACATATTAACAAATTGTAAACTGCTGTTGTCCTCTTAACATGTCATTTGGCCTTTGCAGCTCTTATCATAGACAAAGATGCAATAATGAATTACAAGGAGATGTTATTGCTTCTGCAGATATTATCAGCACTTTGCACATCTGCTTGTGAAGGACACAGGATCATGTCTGATGTGTTGATTTCTTCAGGGTACTAAGACATGGATTTAGATCTAACTAAATGTTCAAGCTTCTTTGCAGTCAATGGGCCTAAAGCCTGTAGGCAACATTAAGCACATGCCTGAGCTTTTGTCTACAGGGAGACTGACTTAGCCTGAAATCCATATGAGTAAAAAAAAAATGGCTGGTAGTCCTATATATTTAATATCAGTTTTCCTTTCCTTAAATTTTTGATGATATGACCTTAAAATAGTGACGGAACCTTCTATGTTACTATACTGGGTACCCGTAGAGTCTTTCTCTTCATTCTGACACAGTTTCAGTGCTGCCCCCCAGCTGTTATCAGAAAGTTCCTTGTATTTACTTCACCTTCAAAGCGCTGCCTGTGGACATATAACAGTCCTATGCATTCCTTTTTGCCGACGTACACCAATGTCCTTGGTGGTTTCTTTCCTTTTTTGTCGTTGTTAGCTCAAAAGCGGTTTCATATCATGTAGGTCAAAGTTTACTTAATAGAATTTTTGGCTCTTGTTTAATCTACTCTACCAAATATGTGAATGTTTCTTTCCATGTGCTACAAACAGATACGCAGTTTAGTCATGCAGTTCTGAATTTCACTGAAAGCAAGCCAAGTTACAGAATTCCAATAGTTAAACAGCTGGCTTCTGTACTAACAGCACTTCCCTTCAAATAATGCAAGGCCTGTGGAGTAATTCGGTAGGGCTTGCTTGTGCTTGATTGCTTGTTTTTTTTTTTTTTTTTCCTCTGCTGATGTTATCAATGTTAGAAACACAACTATAGGTAGATTGTGTGATTTTCAATTGTCAAGCTACCTGGACATTTTGTGAAGAATTACAACCTCCCATTGAGGAGAAATTCTATTACAAATGAATGAAGTGTCCTTGGTCACAAAGTATATGTCATTTGTGTAATTCAAAGCCAGTTTCCTATTTTTCCATTTTAATAATTAAATATGATAACATATGTTTGATCCTAAAAACATACTGACCAATCTGCTGTTTAATCAGAGTTTTTTGATATCACATTTTATCTTCTTGTTATATTAGATAAATGGTATACTATTATATGTTACACTTCTTGAGCGTAATCCGGAGTTTCTAATCAGGATTTTGAAAATTATGAGTCTATGTTCAATCAGCAAGAACTGTATTTTGATACTTCTATGAATTTAACAAACAAATAAGCATACAAAAAAGGAGGCAAAAAATCTTAGATCTCTTGGAAAGTCCCGTAACAGAAATATCTCACGGCTTAAACTTCATAAAGCAGGCAATCTGATTTTCATAGAAGTAAGTTGCATACAGTTTACTTCTAAAAAACTATAGCATTTAATATCTAGTTTCCATTTTTCCATCTACGTTGTGTTAGTGCTATAAAATAATTAGGCTTAGACTGATTTTTGTTTGTATTCATCAAAACGAGCATATATTAGCATTTATAAATACTCAGTGAATGGATGCTCTAGCTCTGAAGTCTAATTTAATATGCATGAGAATAGAGTATAAACTTTATCAGTATGCACAAGTAAAATCTTTATGGAAGCATATGCATTGGTTAATATTGAGAAATTGCATTAGGCCTTTTCTTTGTAGAATACTGGATTGCATTAATTATCAAGTTTAAGGCAGAAAGATGTTTGCTAATTGTTAAAAGATTTGTCCTCTAAAATTCTGAGTGAGTAAGGCTGGGAAAGCCTACGCCCTCAGTTAGCATTGCTATAAGTGAAATCTGTCAAGTTCTGACTATATTGAGAGTTTTGCCCCCAAAATTAATATTTGTAAGTTTCACCCCAGGAGAAAATAAAAACTCATAATGGAGTTTAAAATAAAGAACAACTGGAGAATAAAACATATATTTTACTTATGCAAAGTCATAGGTAGAAGATTGTAGGAGATTTCTATCTAGAGAGAAATTAATTCATCTATGTATGTAGATTTATTCCATAATAGATTTAACATGCATTAATTTTTAACATGGTCTGTGTTTATCAGACAGTTTGCCGCACGATTGAAGGAAGTCATTTTTTTCATCTAGAAATATGCTTCCAGAGGGTTTTTTTTTTTTTTCATTCCAGGATAATTACTTAAAAATAAAATCCCCTTTCCCTAAGTTTATTTCCAAAATAGTTTGTAACAATTTTCCCTCACTGGTATTTCCCTCACAGATAGTCTTATTGTTCTTTGTGCTCTTTATGGAGTTGCTGTTTGGAGGCCATTAAGTATATTCGCTGTGTGACACACTAGGCTTCACACAGGAGTTTCCAAGCCAGTTACAATGTGTGAAGAGTGAACCCTATAGTTTCGTGAGTATTGCACGGGGATAGGAAGTGGAACTTTTAGAGGTTAGAATTCTTTTGAGGAAGAAAAACAAAAAAAAATAGCAGAAATAGAGGGAAACAATATAATGTATTATTTTACACCAGTGCAATGCTCCAGAGGGCGAAAACCTTGCCAACATAGCACAATTCACAGGCCTACATCAGATTCCAGATCTGGAAAGGGGCAGATGCTGCCAAAAATTATATACTTTGGCCAGCAAAATGCTTTGCTGGATAGAAATTCACTATTATGAGAATAACCAGGTTTATCAAGGTTTAGGACAAGATAATTAGAAACTAGTAGGTCATTGTTACATTTGAATATTACACACTCCAGTGCATCCAGGAGGACATTGGTAATACAGTCTTCCATCCATAATGAAACTACATAGTCTTGTCTACTTGCTTTTTCTCTCACAGTAGACAATTACTGCTTACCCTTGTGCGTGGAGGAAGGATAATTAATCATGATATGACCTTTTATACTCTTCTGATCCTATAGCCAATGTAAAACTGCCTATTAATTGGATTACAAAATGAATTACACTGTAAAAACTAACAAAACAAGTGAACAAACAAAAAAGCATAGCTGGGTGAAATCCTAGTCACTGGGAAATCTCTCAGTACAGCCAGGATTATTTTCTGATGACTCAGGTGCCAGAAGCTACTTACATAAACCCTGATCCAAGTCTTCTAAAATCAATGAAAAGATTCCTATTGCCTTTAGTGGGCTTGGGATCATGCTGATAAGGAACAATCCCCTCCTTTTTCTTCCAACCATACAGAGCAGTGAATAAATAGTATCTCAGTGGCATTTAGAAAGGTTTTCCGGCAGTGGATTTTAAGTGATTCCTTGAAGTAGGTAAGAACCAAAGAACACTCACGTAAAAAGAAGCAGAATAACTCCTTCCCAGAGTTAATAACACTAAACATGCAACTAACAATACATTATTTTTCACTATGTAATGAATATTTTAACTATGTGGTGCCCATCAGACACTCTTCCTCAGCTGTGTTCTGAGGAACAAATGCATAAAACAAATGATAAATGTGCTGTTCTTATTCCTGACCTTCAGTATTGACTGAAACAGAAGCAAAGGATAGAGGCAGAATGTTTGAATGTCTTTTGCATACAGTGAAATGAAGTTATTCATCCAATACTGTCATGCTACCTGTGAGTTCACCTATAGTCACACTGATTATAACTTATTTCTATTTCTATGTCAATAGTCCTTAAAGGAGGTTAGCAGCTGGGAGCAGGCCATTGTTGCCATATTTTCTGCAAAGATAGACATTTTTTCTTCCTTTATTAGAAGCAAGGGTGACAACTGAAAAGAAAGTAGGAGAGGAAAAAAAAAGGTAACAGCAACTGGCTCATTGTGCACTCACGCTACATTTGTTTTTGTGTAATGCAGTTAGTTCCGGTGGATTTTCTCTACACCATATTCTAACCTCTGTAGCTTTTTTGCCAGCAAAAAAGCAACAACCTTATACAGCGAGATTCCGTTTTGTAGCTACGCGGTAATTTGAGCAGTACTGCCTGAAAAATTTTTAGACTTTTAGTTACTAAACTTTCCTGTAGTTACCAGAAAGTGCTTGCCTACTTTAAGCACATAAAGATGACTTACACAGTGCTTTTGACATCCTGCACATAGTTTTCTTATGACTAAAATTTTAAATGTGAATTATATTCCAGGAAATTTTTGATTGGTATTTTCACTTGTGAAAATAGCCTCGCAGTGCTCCTGATTAGCAAAGACAAATTAACCATTCCGTTCATCAGGAGAATTAAGACAGAATGGCTATCAAACAGGTTCTTTTACCTTCACTGACATTAAGTAGCATCTTGTCCTAAATTAAGAAAGCTCATTGTAGAGAAAGATACTGCTTAGTCTGGGTAAGGTTTACAGAATCTATCAATAAATTCTTTGCGCTGGAGAAGGCTGTGACAGCAGTAGGAGCTGAATCTCCTTTGCATCTGCCAAGGGCTAGGCCAGTGCCTTAACCACATACCTGTCTTCTCTTAATCATATTTTGAATCAGGAGCGCTCGTAAAAATCTGATCTTGGAAGAACGCATTTAACTGAGGTCATGGTGCTCCTGTTAAACTTGTTTAACGAGCTAAGAGAAGAAGTGAAATACATCAAGGAGTGAGGGTGAAGCTACTGGGGCAAGACAGGGAGTTTTGTCTGATAACAAAAAAAAGCCTTAGCTAAAATACAGTTATTCTTGATTAACCTTTCACTCGCACTGGTGTTCTGCTCCATGCTTCAGAGATATAGTACTGCAGGGGAAGGATTCTAGTGACAACAGCATAAACCAAAGGAAGTCAGTGCTGAATAGTGCCATTACTGAAGAGTACAGGGGAATCAAAGCAGATCTGGTACGGTATCGACAGAAGTTTGTTTATAAAGCAAGTAGAAAGCAACTAGTTGTTCAAGGTTGACAATATCCTCTCTTGTCATAGTTTTTAAAGTTCTCACTTACTAAATTGTTATGGCCTTATCAAGGCAATTCATTTTTATTTAAATAATCTTTTTTTAAGTAACCAGAATTATTTACTTCCCTTGATATTTCCTTTCTAACTTCTTTAGACTTGATTGATAACTTCAGCATCAGTAAAATATTTTTCTCAGTGTCTTATTTTTATCTGTCCATCTTGTCCTTTTGTTTCACTAGGTGTGTCCTCGGATTAACCAGGAATATTACAAACTTTAAAAGGGCTGTGTTCATGCTGAAGTGCTTATTTGAAAAGAATCAAGTTTTCATCCTTATTCTTTCTGGAACTGGTCTAGCTTCTATATCCCACTTACTGGAGTATGACTGACTTCTTTTGGGCATCAGCTTTGTGCATCCATGAGCATTTAGGCAAAATAATGGAGTTTAGTCAAAAAGAAGCAGGATGAATAAGTATCCTTGAAATGCTGAACATTTTTTCACCTATATTATTCATGCAGTCAAGTTCTACAGTCGCTCAAGTGACTCTGTAAATGCTAATGCTCTCAAATATACTTCAGTTTGCAAAAACATTCCGACATTGGGCCAGTGGTTTTGCATATCATGACATATTCTGCATTAGACTGTAAGGATCAAAGATGTAAGCCTGCATGTTTTGAATAAGGAATTATTAGTTATTCAAATTTCTTCTCATTGTGAAATATGACCAATGACTTACAGGGAAGCAAGCTATGGTTGGTTTCAAGGTCTAAATATGTATTTTCCAATATACTATTGAAACTCTGATATGTATTCTGGCAGAATGAAAAAATACATTGAAAAAAATGGCAACCTAGAGACCAGCGATTCTTATAAAGTGCATTTCTAGAGAATCTCTTCTATTCCTTCTTTGGTTATTAAAAAGCACAGATATTTTTAATTCTCAAGTCTTCAACACCTACAATTTTTACCTCTTTAATTGCTAATGCATCTTAAAGCCTGGAGGATTCTGAAGAAAACTTTTGATCATCTGGAAACATAGATTCTGGGTTGAGATATTACTGGAACATAGGCCTTAGTATTAGGGACTTTTCAAATGTTTCTGTTCTGTGTCATTAGATATTTAGGTCTGTACTTACAAATGACCTAATCAACTGTATCTGAAATTAATAATCTAGTATACTAATACACGGCCTTAAGAATCCCAGTTGCATATAGGAAACTGATGGTTGGATGTACTGTATTGTTTCCCAAAGTTTGACTTTATAGGACCATAAATATTTTCAAATAATTATCCTAAAGTTTTAGAATTAAATTATTGATGGTATTGATGTATATAATGATGGAAAACAAATAATTCCAAATTGATTAACCTGCAGTTCTTGTAATATCTTCTTGTTTGCTTCTTCAGTCTAATTTCATGCAATTCAAGGAGTGGACTAGTCTTCTGGGGAGGTGAAGGCATTTTCTGATATCACAGATGCTGCAGTTAGAAGGTTCTTTTTTGGTATCATTGTCATATTGACTTTGTCTTTAAGCACTCAAGTTCCACTACAAGGTGGAATAGGCTATGCTATATCAAATTTCCTCTGACTCTCCTTCCAGTGCACGAAAAAGTGCTACTGCATAAATGTTATAATAGTTATGATCTCTTAGCAATCCATAAACAGTACTCCCTCACTTTTAATAAATATACATACTTTGAGTATGAATACAGATATGTTTCTGTCTTAGTCCTCCTGTGTCAAAGCTGGTCTTTCCTTGCAGAATGATTTTTAGATGAAATATGACCATTGCTCTCACTGAAGCTTTGGTCAAAAAGGAAACCAAATGAAAGTTTTCTGTGGTTTGGGAAAGCTGGATTCATTTTTTCCCTTGTTTTTCATTTTGCATTCCTCTGCACTCCTTTATGCTAGCCAGAAAAGAAGGTGCCAGAAAAACCCAGGGAGGCTGAGCAGCCTGGCCGGAAGTGAGAAGTTCTGCAAGTTTAATGAGAGTGGCTGTTCATGCAAGATTTACAGCTCAGTGGCCTGAAGCAGAATGATGCTCTGATTTTGCAGAACTCATTACTTCCATTTGTGAAATTCAGCAAAGTTTCAGGTCTTCATCTGGGATGAAAACCTAGTGGGAAGTAAGATGAAGTCAACTTCAAAATTCCACTTGTCTACAATGAGCCTAAATTTTCTTTCCTGGGCTTCTAAATGTTTCTCTAAACACTCTCTAATCTCTCTTGAGACTTCTCATAATTATTTGCAATTTCTCCTTACGTGTTATTGCTTATGCCTCTCACACATTAATTCTAGTGTTCCAATATCACTTAAGGACTCACTTAACGAATTTCCTAAATATATTCCAGCATTTTAGGTATTCTTTTCTTAGCCTTCTAGCAGTGGTGATTAATGAAGCAGTTATCAATTTAAATTTCGTAATAGTTTTTACTTTCTATTCTAAGAATAGAAACCATTAAACTTCTATGCAATCTGCTGTGCTCACTCTAAATTCTTAAATATTAAAAACACAGGTATAAACTATTGAATAATGTTTTGTCTATACAACTTTAGGAACAATATAATTTGTAGACCAAGTACATTTAATATATATCTCGTAATTTTGACAATGAAACCCAATCAAAATAAGCATCATGTTTGCATTTTTTTCAGCGTAGTGATACAACGTGCACACCAAAATTTTTGATGCAGGAAATAGCTGCATTGTATTGATCTGTGTAGAGACTGAATCCCTTTCTCTGTCTCTACGTGTGACTGATCTTCTTGTAATAGCTACTATGCAGTGTCTTCAGAGCATACCACAGGTACTACTGTGCATATATTGCCTTTAGAATGGCTTTTTTGTGTCTTTAACTGTATGTATTATGAGAATTTTATAGCAGTTGAATGCTGTGGTGGCGTACATAGAAATATATTTCTTGGATAGAGATATACCCCTCATGATAGAGAGATAGAGCTGGTACAGTTAAATAATATCAGTAGCTAATAGATTTAAGCACTGGATTTTTCTGAGTTTTATCTATATTACAGAGCAAACTGCTTACACCTCTATAAGATGTGTGTTTGTGACTGACACAGAATAGAAAAAATTAACCCTGTGAGTTGAATCTATGGAAAGACTTTCTTTTCTTTAAAGGCTTTTTATCAATAGTTCTTATGGTCTCCTGTACTTTAGAAAATTCAAGCCCATCATTTAACTGCCAGCAACTGCAGGTTATTTCTGCCTCGTTCTCAAGGTTTTGGATTCCTTTATCAATTAACAGCAGTGCTGTAGCTAAGATCGCGTTAGCTCTGTAGGGGTTTTATGTGTAAAACCCACCCAGACCAGCCTGAAGTATTTATATACACTTTTGTACTTCAGTGAAGAGATCCAGGAGATGTTATAGCTGTTGCAGCTGCTGGCTCCTGTGCATTGCTGCAATGCCTGGAGCCTGACCGTGGCTTTGCTCTCATGGGTTCGCAGGGTTACTCGTGTGCAGAATACGGCCGGTCTCCTCAGTCCCTTTTTTACACTAGGGGGCTCCTGCACACTTCTTTAGCCAAGTATCGGTTCCGGGGAGCCAAAGCAGTGAAAACACGCTGCAATCTGAGGGTACAGCCACGCTATGGGAACATGACAAGCTTGCTGTGTCTCTGCTCTGCAAAATCCCTTTCTGCATAAGTCACAGTGTCACCTCATGCTCAGGGCAGGGAGGCTGGTGATAATTTTCCTTCCTGCTACATAATGCAATAAGAACAACAACAACAACAAAAACAAAAAAAAAAAAAACCACCACCAAATTTATCAGTGCAAAGAGAAGTTGAGATTCACTCCCTCCTAAGTTTATAGACACACATGAAAATGGCCAAACACTCTAAGCACGCCAGCTGGGAAACTGGAAAGCCAGTTTTGAATGTTCCCTAAAATTGCTGTCTTGAGGGAAGATTTTGGGGGCCGGTTAAAAATTGTGTCAAGTTATCCTTCTGTTGCTGGAGGGCTGAATTAGTTTAATTTTAGAAGGGGGATCAGTTTTTTTACAGACTGAACAAAATGTTTGTGCTAAGGGGTATTTGTATCTTAGACTACAGTAGCTCAAATAACAGACAAGAAGTAAAAAGTCAGAAGGAAGTTTAGCTGTTACAGAAAGGTTCCTCATTATGATAATTGCTCTTGACCTGTTTTTATAGACTAGAATCATGGATTATTTGGACCAGTAATTACAATTCTAGAATAAGAAAAACAAATTAGTAGAGAATATGTGCAAATCAGGAAGTAAAATACTTTTGGCCTCTTTTGTGCAGCCTTAGTAGTTTTTCAACTGTCCATACTGAAATTTCTTAGCGTCCATCTGCTTAGGCTTTCTTCATTTATATTTTAAATGAAATATTATGGTAGTAAGTCAACAATTTTAAGGAGAAAGTATCCATGTCCTGTAGTTCAGCAGTCTTTTAACAGTTTCTAAAACAACTGAAACCATTTCCCTGTGACTGGTTATGTGCTAAACACCATTGGCCATTAAAGTAACAATACTAGGAATTGGCTGCAAAATACAGTGTTATGTGATATTTTAAAATATTGCTACTGATCTCCACAGCTTAAGCACTTAAGCTTTCCCCTGCTCTTTGTCAGCTTCAGCTTGGGAAATGTCACTGGAGTGACAGCTGGTGGAGTGAAGGTGAAGAGCAGAGATGAAGCATGGAAAAATCCTTGGAACATGCTGCTATACTGTACAGAGAAAAGGTACTGGAAATATCAGAAACAATGCATGGCTTGTACAATCTGTGACATCTGCCTGGTATAGCAGAGTTTAGGACTGGGTGTAATTAAATATTTATGCATGATGGGTGGCGCATTTATCAGAACTCCTTTTCTTTCTTTGCTAATGCAGCAACGAGGAAGATTATCTTTTCCCCTACTCCAGGATGACGTCATTGCATTAGGTCTTTTGTGCTGATAAGCAGGACTTAGGAAAGGTTTATGTTCTTAGCACTAGAATGCAAAAATATATAATACTCATTTTAATATAGTAATTTCTAGCTCTTCTAACTTTTAATATTTATCTTGCAAGATCATTAGGAAATTCTGAAGTCATTTATCTTTGGTATGAAAGGAAAAGAGAGAGGTGATTTAAGGATAAATAGTCTCTCTGCTATAGTTTTCCTCTACCACGGTATCACATCTGGCAAGTATCTAGCATGTCTTTCAAGCTGATACACTCTAAAATTGCTAAGAAATGCAATACTTAAGAAGTCAAACATGCTGTTACCATTTTAGTACTCAAGCTGGTAATAATTATTGAGTACTGTATTTGTTTTCCTAATAGAGCAGACGTTCCTCATTTATTATTTCACATTGTAAATTTTCACATTTATACACCATACTGGCTAAAGATAAAATGTCAGTGATAGGACACTTGTTCTTTGTTTTTATTTGGAAGAAACCAGACATTATTGCACCATCTCTCATATCTTGCTCAGACTCATTTTGACTCATTTCTACAGAAATTGCTAAAATCGTTCCATGGACCACTCATTCACTATTGTCCCAGTCATCTGGCACAATCATGTGAGGTTGTGTGTAATGGATGTAGAAGACAAAAGACTAAGGATTAGTTCTTCTGGATGGACTATAGAGCATGTAGAATAGCTCAAGCTGGAATCAGTAAAGGGCAGCCCAATCCCTACATGGCAATTCATGTTGTCTTATTGCACATGGGATACATGTAAATTTTCGAAAATAAAATAACTGTACAAAAGCAAACTAAATATCCCCAAAGACTATCATCAGCTAAGCAGCAGAACACAAAGTCTGCTAATCATATATGTAAATTACAACTATCTGATACCATAACATTTCTGTTGATACTCATGTCTGGAGCAGGTAGCATCACCTAAATTTTAGATTGTCTGGCACGTTCTAATGTTAACCTGTTCCTAAAAGTTGTTTTAACTTCAGCCAACTTACCTGTTTTGGCTGCAGTTTGTGTGTATTTATGCATAGCATCCTTTTTGTCATTTTTGTTTGTTTGTTTGTAAAGGAATGGGAGTGAAAAAAACATAGTTAAAAGAATTGAGTTGTTTCTGACAATAAGATTAGAAGCAATGTGATTTTGTCTGTATTAAAAAAATGAGTAGTAAAAGGTAACCACTTCTTCTCTGGAAAGGTTTTATGGAATACCCCACACACTTCCATGATGTGAAGAAGAATTTGGTGAAGACAAAAGGGAAATAATTTATTAGGCGGATATATGTATTTATCAGTATAATTCTCTGAAGAACCATGTTTCCACAACTGTTTTTATACCTCCCTCATGATAATGCCAAGAAATTGTCATCTGGCAACTCTTTTGTTAATTGGAATGGCTGCCATCTTTGTCACTGCTGGCATAACTGAACTAGCAGCCTGATATTGACATTTTCCTATCTGAACAGGGAGCAAAAATTTCTCTTAAAGGCATTGGTTGTTGGGTTCTACGGAGGCTGAAGTAAGCAAAATGTGGCTACTTTGTGCTTCAATGGTTTAGTGAAGGTTCTTTTAAAGGAAGAGACTGAAAGGAGCATCCGAGACCCTCTGAAAAGTGTTGTGTTTAGTGAATAAAGTTGAAGAGGCAAAGTAAAAAAAGAAAACAACAGAAAAAAAAAACACAAGGGGGCTGCAGAAAATGAGGAGCAATGATCTTAGAAAACAAGGATCATATGATGGATACTGTGGAAACATTGAGAACTGAAGGATTGATTTATGATCCCAGCCTCAGAGCAGTTAATTTTGCTACTTCAATACAACAGACTTGTGGAGTTTTTATATTCCGCTTGATGTCAGTGGGAAGACAGAAACACAAACAGCATTAATTTCTTGTTTAATTCAAAATTCTGCAGAAATGTGAAGTAGTTGATGTAGTGGATTACAAATCAGATCCACAAATGATTTAGAAGCTGAAATCCCACAGATTCCTAGGTTTCAGCCAGGACTACAGACTGCTGCTTATGTAGCTACTACTGACATGCAAATGCTAGTAAACTTCCCAGCCAGATGCCATAAAAAAATGGATGCAACTTCATGTGCTGTGTTTGTGAGAGGAGAACTGTCCTTGAAACCTGGTTCAAACATGATTTACCCTCAAAAGAATCAAAGTCCTAGTTCAGGAAAGGTTGCTGCCAAACACTGAACCTCAATAGCAACTTTTAAATGTTCTGTCTTAAATTCTGTTTCCTTTTGGTACATCTTTTCCAGATGAATTTTTTCTGCCTCCCCTGTAACACTCTTCATGCTGCCAGTTCTCACCTTTTTATCCTCTACATGCAATTCTAATGACAAAAAAAGACTGTTTTTAAAAGAAATACAGGAGAGCATTTACTCCTTTAAATTAATAATGGCGCTCTCAAAGCTCAGCCTCGGGGATTTTTTTTATAATGTTCCAGAAATGCTGGAAACCATTGAACAGAGTTTTTATTAAATTTGAAAGAACATGACTTTTCACTACCGGTTTTATCAAATCAAAATTGCTTAGCACTTTGGAAGAATATAGCTGTTATAGTTACTTAACATAGTGCTGACCTGGAAGTAACACATATTCTACTTACAGGGAGGTCCTGACTACAGGGAAGTTAACCTGCTGGAATATTGATAGAAGAGTAGCTAGGAAGAGAGCATGCAAAGCAAGTGGGCTTTTCCAGGAGATGACTGTATTGATTTATTGCCTCATCTCTGTGTTAGTGTTGGCAGAATGTTGTGGGGAATGAAAGGAAATTGCTTACTAGGCTGTATCATTTTATGGAAAGGATACAAGTAA
>NW_010590003.1:50246-94182 GCF_000705375.1 Tinamus guttatus
GGCCTTTACCGTTTAACTAGGATGTTACAATTCAGTTGTTATGACACATCCAGGAAGAAGGGGAGAAAACAGGAGCTGGAGGCTTAGAGAAAATGAAATGATGATGACTCATAACTCACACCCCAAAGTAAAATAAAGACTGAAACACTGCACCAGGTTGATTAACAGAGCAGTCTGAAGCACACATGAAGACAGAGCTTGTAATTTACTGGAGCTCTGCAATAGTCTTCAGATGGAGAAAAGTACTAGAAAACTATCATCAAGGTGAAAGGCGAGCATGTTTAGAGATGAATTGCAAACTAAGCTTCTGTTTTTGCTATATTTCCCTTTTCAACATATTCTTTTTGTTCAAAATAGCATCTATTAAGCCCCACATCTCTTTCTACTGAAATCAAAAGCACTGTCTTTCAGCGCCTAGAGGTGCTATTGCTTGACTTGTTTGGATAGAATTATTCCCATGTAACCTATGAATCCCGTGTCATATAGTTACAGTAGATAACGCGCTTTCAGGAGTGATCTACTTACCTCTCCATTTTTTTATATATAATTGTATAATATTGTTTATGAAAGTTTTGATGGGTTCTCTGCAATCATATGGCATACAATAATTTATAGTTTGAAAGCAGTAGGTAATTTTTATCCTTTATGTCAACTAGTATATTTTTATTGTATTTACTAAACTTTCTCTCAGTCTGATAGAGTATGACCTGCAATTTATCTTACCTGCAATTTATCTTACTTTTGGTAAAGTGTCATTTTGCTTAAAATTTTAACTAGTGGTGGAGCTACATATGGATGACCTTCTAAAAAAAGTAGGATTTGGATAGATGTGAATGGTTACCTGAATCCATGGATTTCAAAAGCATTTAAAAGGTGAATAAACATTGTTGCCTCATTTTCACACACGGTAAAAGTAAGACAAATACAGATAAAATGATTTTTTCAAGGTTATGTAAGTTAGTTACTGCCAGAGCTAGAAATAGCCATAGCCCTCCTAGCTATTTTATTCTTCATCCACTGCCTGTTTAAAAGAACACTCACTAAAAGGTGAGAGAGGGCTTCCACCAATGAGGCTTCTCATGTTCAGAATTCCTATTTCTGGATTCATGGGATGTATACAAAGGGGCTGTGTTACCCATAATTGTGTATTACTGGACTTATCCGTTTCAACATGCCACTATTTCTTTTTATGACCGCAAAATTTATAAACAAATCTGTGTGTATGAGAACTTGATTAGCAACAAGAACATCATCTTGTGTGGCACGTCAGAAAATCAAGTGACTGTGTTTGGTGCTGTAAGTAATCCGTGTCCAGAATTCTTGTGTGCTTTAAGTGGCAATTATAAATGTTGAGTTTTAAAAGACTGGACAGTAATTTTGTTATTTCTCACCAGGGAAATTCAGGATGGTGTACTATGAGGCATATCATCCACTATCTCGTGAAAACGCAGCCTCATAACTCACTAAATAGCATGAAATCTAAGAGGCATAATGAGTCTTTACTTCATAGTTTACATAGCTATACAGAAAACAGTATTAGTGATTCCTCAGTGGATTATGAAGAGGGTAATGGCTGCATTGCCCCACTGCTGGTGACTGTGATTGCAGGAAGGGTCAGCCAGTCTGATGCAGCATCTCCGATTCACAGCTCCAAGATAGAATTGGTATTCTAGGACTGGTAACCTAAAACATGTTCCCTATCCCTGTGTTACTTACAGCAAAGAATACATGTTTCTTCTCTGTATTAGTTCCTGGCAATACTGAATTCTGTTTATTACCAGCCACCTGACAGTAGCATCTCCTCCTGCTCAGTGCTTTGCTCCTGCCCTGCATAGAACCTGCTGTGGAAGTTTTGCAGCTCACAGGTATGAGGTAATTCCTCTTGCTCCAATGAAAGCAGAAAGAAGCTAATTATTCTTTGGAAAGGTGTGTAGCTTTGAAAAAAGAGAGAGGAGGATTACACTCCCAGTTTCTTTAACATGCTCTTCTCTACTGCTTATAGTCATTGCACCCGACCTATACCATGCTAACTTGACCTGCCAGGTAGACCATTTGCTCAGCAGCCTCGGAGCTGTTTGTTGTACTGCATACATTTAGGAGGTCCAATCTATATCACCATCAGTTATACTGGTGATGAAACCTCTGCCTGTTTTCTGAATCCACTCTCCCAATGTTAGCATTGGCTTCCAAAGCTTTACGTTCTCTTTCCTCCTTCCAAAAAATATAAAGAACTTATATTTCAAAAGAAATCTCCTAAATTGTGCTGTATTTAACATCTGATATTATTGAAATTTTAAGCTGCTGAATGCATGTATAACGCATTTTAAAAAGTGACATTGCTATGGTTATGAGTTACACAACAACATGATGTCAGCCTTCTGATTGGAGTCATGGTATTTAGCAATGCCACTTGGACAGGAGAGTTCACACACAGAAGCCTGTCCAACAGTTCTAAGAATTTTATATCTTTGAAAGTATTCAATATATTTCTCTATGTGTTAAAGCAGTGGCCTTCCAAGTGCTTGTTTTTGTTTTCCAGAAATCTCAGTGAACTTGAGGTCATTGGATTGCTTGCTTTCTCACTGGCTGCGCTGAAATCAAGCAGCCGTCAGCTAAATTACTGTAGTTTAAATGTGTCTAAAATAAATTCAAGGCAGTATTTTAAAATAGCATTATGACTCTTTTAAAAATGGCACAAGGATGCAATACAGACTGAAGAGAGATGTGATTCAAAGAAAAGGTGAATTTTCTGTACGGATTCAAAATGAGAGATGATGGGACTTGTAGATTTCAACTGCGTACTTCAGACTCAATTTTTCTGTGATTATAGTTGTTTCCGCAAAAAGAATGGTCTCCTATTGAGGCAGAATTAGTTCACAGGTTCCTGGACAGCTTTCCATCTCCTGAGACTATAGGGAAGCAGTTAAATGAATACTTTTTCAAAAGATAACATATGCTAATAATATGAAAAGGAGAAGTTATCAGTTCTTTTGTCTGAAAAGTCTAGTTAAGGATGGTTAATACGGACTCAGCCCACAAAGTTTTATTTATCTGCCTAGGTTATTTAGAACAAATCTAACTTTTTTTTTTTTTCTGAGTGTGGCATACAAATGGTATGGAGAAAAACAGGAGAAAAAGAACGCAAATTGACATACATAGTGGGGTTTGTTGTTGTTGTAGAATAGTGTCCATTGCCAACAAACTGGGTAAGTGGAAAGCATTATTTTCAATATTTTTATACAGTGACTGTTGAGAAATGAGCCAAAGTTCTCTGCTAGCAGTCACATCACAAAATTATATTTGAACTATTTGACACCCTGTTGGTAGTTTCAATATAGCAGCCATGAGTGGATAAGCCTAAATTATGCGGTCATTGCTCAAGTTGGGACCTACTTATTCCAGCTGTAGGCCGAGCACCTATCATTGAGAGATGTTTACACAACCACAGGACATTGTGAACCCTGCAAACATATGTAAGGCCTTTCTATACCACATTTAATTAGCTCCTAAGTTAGCTGAAAAAGGAAAATAAAAGATTTAGTATTTTTAGTATTGCTTTTAATCTTAATAGATCAAGAGATTTCTTTAAGTTAAAATTGCCAAAGATTCCCTATTGAATTCCATTTATTACCAGCTACTTGTAGCATCTCTTCATGCTCAGTGCTTTGCTCCTGCCTACATAACACCTGCCTTGGAAGTTTTGCAGCTCACAGGAATGAGGTAATTCCTGTTGCTCCAATGAAAGCAGAAAGAAGCTAATAATTCTTTGGAAAGGTGTGTAGCTTTGAAGAAAAAGAGTGGAACATCAGAGTGGAAAAATTGCTTTTGATTGCAGCTCTTCTGTCAAAAGTGCTTTGGTAACTTATTTAGGATAGGGTGTATACTGAAGATGTTTTGAAATGAGCAGTCCATTTGCAGCCACATATTATAAAATCTCCTTTTGCCTTTTGGCTTCAATTTCTCGTGTGTAAAGCAACTTAACTATATTTCTAGGTTTAATTAGCTGACATTCGTATCCTATTTTTTAACCCATAGAGTATTAGCAGAAATCTTAAAATTACTTTGCAAAATGAATCTTTGCCATCTACAGTTGGATATGCAATTACTACGGCAAAAAGACTTATGAATGCTCTGAGAAAGGGGTAATTGCCTAAGAAATTGTAAGATATAATGTATTTGTCTGAGTGCTGCAGTCAAATACTTCAGTGATGAACACTCTAGAAGAGTTTACGAGAAAGATACCAATTCTTTACTCTCTGCAGTATTTGGAACTTAGAAATCAATAGAGCATGACATATTGAGACAATAAATATCTCAATGACTTGTTCCTTCTCCCAAGAAGCCTTCCTCTTTGGTAGGCTACAGATGAAATTTTTATTAAAAAGACTCTAGTCATTTAATGACAAACTATCATAATGTAAAATTGATTTGCCTGCGACTATATAAAGCAACAAAATTAGGGCTAGCATTGCCTATTCTTAAGAGATTCTTAGGTCCACCTAGGTTAATGAAAGACACAGTTTCAGTAACTAGATCTTTCATCAGGCGTTTAATTTATAGGTCCTTGCATTATTTGGAATCACACAAACTAATACTTTTGCACAAAACCTGAAGATTCTCTCACCTTTAACATTGCAATGCATTTAGAATTAATACAATTTCGGGTGCTAATTGCAATGGAGGCAGGTCCTATCAGTCTGTTCACATTATACATAAACCTCCAAAATAAAGTATCTTACGGACGTAACCCCTAAAAACTTTGGACGCATTTTTAGTTATACTTTTCAATGTAGAAGACAAATAAAACTATAAAATATTAATTATATCCAGCTTTCTGCAGTGATTTTTGGTTTTCTCTTGCTAAGTTTTCGTTGTTTATGATCTTTATTTAGGTTTTGACATCTTGCAAATGAGGTTAATGGAAAGGTAGCATTCACAGTCTTTATGAACCACTGTCTGTTCCAAAATGCCTCTTACAATATTTATTCAAATACAGACCTCATTATTTTTAGCTCACTTGGGAAATTATTAGCTTTCATCTGATGCCTCACACATTTATGCTGGAAGTAAGGAGATTTCATACTAAGCGTATTAGTATGTTTCACGTCAGAGAGGAAGCCAAGTCATTATGCCAATTCTTATCTTAAAGAGCTTTTAGTGGTGATAGATTTTCACAAGCACTCATTAAGGTCCATAAACAAAATTTTGAGGAATAGCTAAGGACCCTGACTCCTATTTTCAGAGATACTAAGGCTACTAAAAACATAGATACGGTATTGGGAACAATTTCCAAGGACTCTCTATCATTGATTTGAATGCAAATTAGGTACGTGATTGCTTTTGAAAATCTCTTGGGTGTCCATCTGTCTCTTCAGTGCCTAAACCCATTGAATATCTGCCCCGTATGACTTTAGGAGCCTCTTAGGTCTCACTGACTTTCCCTGAGACTTATACACATTTTTGTAAGTAGAATGACACCTCTAAAAAAACTAGGCCTCATTTATTTTTTTTAAATGTATACATCCGGCTGCCACAAAAGTTAGGCCAATTTAAGGCACTTCAGCTTTACTGAAGTCTGAAGAATTAGTATTTTCCAGTAGTTTATGCCATACATGATTGGTAAGTGTATGTGAAATACAAGAAGTACAATCCAAGCCCTTCATGTTGGTTTGAATGGACATGAAGAATGAGTGCATTTTTAATGTGTATTTAATTGTGCCTTCCGATTCAGGCACAAATAGTATCTGCTAATTGCACGAGAGAAACCCTCTTTGCTATATTTATAATACAGAGAGGAAAAATATTGGAAGTTCAGCTAGTAATTCTTTGAAAAAACAGATGACTGGTTAGAAACCAGTGGGAATGAAGTCAAGGGAAAATATTTGTGGCACAGTGATACTTATGGCCAAAAGACCTAGGAAAATCAATGATAAGAGGTAATTATTTTCTCTAGTGAACATGGAGAATTCCTCAAATTAGCTCATATTATCCTCGGTGGATTGAGCCAAAGCCAGTTGCAGTTAACAGATAACCTTGGAAGAGCATCCATGGACTCTTGATTGGATGTGAAGCAGAAAAGCTCTTGGACAAGGCTGTGAATTTAGTAGCAATGATTGAATAGGTTCTTACTCTTTTCTCTTTCTTTATTAATATCCTAGAAAGAAAAATGAAAATTTAAATCTATTTTCACAGCTGTGACCTGTATCTGTTTAATTTCAGAGTATCAATTTATTTTTGAAAGGTCTACAAATAGTAAGACTATCACCAGTTAAAAATTCTGCTCATTTTGTTAGTTATCACCTTAGTGATATCAGAAAAAAAATTGATTATTTTTATGGTATAATCCCTACTATTTCATAAACTAAAATGAATTCCCTATGTAACAAAAATTATAGTAGTTGACTTAAATCCATTACAGCTGTAATTGCATTATTTTATTACAATATTTTCAAAAAGAAATTTTACACAAAACCATACTATTATTTTTGAGTGGACCATGTTACATTTACTACTTCCCTTTTTGAAATTACTGTATCCTTAAATAGAAGTGAAATTCCACAAGTCTTTTAAAAATCAATCAATCATCCCTTTCGGTATCTCATGATAAACAACTCTGTCATATTTAGATGTCACTCTTTTTTTAAATTTTATTATTGTCTCCATTTCTTAGAAAACTGGTGAGCCATGTATATTCATAGAGCTAGAAATGAATCAGTGTGAACAGTAATGTAAAAACCTAGCTTGGTATTTAGGCATGGGCAAGTGTACTTTTCTCATTATGCACGAATAAAAATATTAGGGAATGTTACTTATTATGGTGGGCATGTTACTTATTATGTCAGTATTCCATCTATTATATCAAGAAAAAAAAAGATAGATAGCCTTCCCCTTCTGCTTTTATTGTATCAGTATGGAGTCCATTATCCAACAGAATTCACATTTAGATTAAAGTCCTGGCAGCTCACAAAGAAGGTGACAGGAACAAGACTAAGTGGCGTTACTTCCACAGTGCACTGGGTCTTTGCTGAATTGTATTGTATCATGGCAGCTAGGATAAGCTTAGATTTGTTTTAATTTGAAATAAGACTGCATCCTTATGTCCACATGGGAGTTCACTGACATAGGGTTTGAAACAGATTCATCCCACCAAAATTTAAGTACTTAGGCACCAATTTAAGTGTCCAATTGCCATAGACTCCTTATGCAATCAGTGAAGAAAGAAAAATGTCCTAAGGGATATTCAGTATTTAAAGACACCTCTGAAAGTTTCTAATTCGTTTTAGTGACTGTATTATGAGCTTGAATTAGTAGGCTCCTAGCTGAGATACCTGACTTAAGTGCCTAAAAGTAGATGGCATAAATCTGAACCACAGTCTCCTTGTGTGTATTGGATCAAACTCTGTTTAGTCTTCAACCAGTACAGGTCAGTTGGTATGTGAATAAAGGAATATGATACAAGCTCGTCACAGACTGTCTGTCTATAAAAGAACTGAATGTAGAAGTCTTTTTGTCTGAAAATAGGTGAAGGAAATAATACAATCATCAACGCAAAATGCAAGTGAAATTTTTTCTAATACATTTATCTTCCATATGAATCATGGAGGAATAACATCACTTATTTTGCCATGCACCTCTATCCTCCTTTGAAAAAAATTTGCACTTGAAAAAAAAAAGCATCACCACTTTTTTGATATTATTAAATCCTAATATGAATACTAAGTCCTAAATATATACTAATATTAAGTCCTAAATATAATGCAAATTGTTGTATTTTCATTCAGTGCCCATTGATTTAGAGTACAATGCCAGAATCAATTAGAAAAAGCTAGGAGCATTCCATAAGCAAATATGCATGGTGTTTAATCTTAGCTATATAATTCAGGAATAAATATGGCTTTTATTCAGGACACATATTTGCCAATAATACATCTGATTAAACTAGGAAAATTAGACATAGTATCAGTAGCTTGCTCCCAAATTACACAAGAAGAAATTAGATACATTTTCAGTAGCTTGCTCTCAAATCTCTTCAGTATATGAGTCACCAGATTCTTCCTGCCAAACTAAATATGTCTGTGAAAGGCTGGAAACTTTAATGGAAAGAAACATAAAACTTGAAATACGTAGGAAAAACTAAGTTTTTTTCATGGAAGACCTGTTGACTAGTAATTCAGGAATTCAGGGTTGTGGAAACGAATTATTGCCTTGTATTTTTCTACAGGACTTTCAAGGTATAATTCAATACCATACTAACCTAAAATAGATATTCTTATTATCTTTCATGTAACTTAATTAAGAATTATAAAACAGTATAAAAAGTATAATAGAAATTGTATTAGAAGCTCTTATCTGGTCATTTTGATAGGGCTGACTGTTAAAAGAATATTTCAGTATAGTTATTGCAAGTTGGAAAAACAACTGCCTGCTCCAAACCATTATCACACAACCATCAAAGCTAGTTTAGAATGTGCTTATCTTTTCATGGCTACAGTCATAACTTCATCTTATTTACCACCTTTCAAGCAACTCTATGCTTCTACCTCTGTATTAGCCATACAATACTTAAAAATTCTTAAGAATTCAGGCTTGTTAGTGAAATACAGGTAGTGTGTGTTATATAAGCTTTCATCCACTGTATTAATAGGAGATGACTGAACATTCTGTCTAAGTCAAAACAATTTTCAGGAGTATTCACTTTAAAAGTTCCCATTTATAAGTGGCTTGGGGTGTTACTTAGGTGCTTTATATGTTTGGTAATGGAAATAGTTAATGAGTAGTGTTAGAATATTTTCTTTCTCGGCAGTGTGTTCTAGTGCTCTGTCACCCTCACAGTGAAGAAGATTTCCCACATGTTCAGATGGAACTTCCTGTGTTTCCGTTTGTGCCCGTTGCCTCTTGTCCCATCACTGGGCACCACTGTGAATTTTGCCCCATCCTCTTTACACTCTCCCCTCAAATACACATTGACAAGATTGCCCTTAGACTGAACAGCCTCAGTTCTCCAGGCCTTTCCTCATATGCGAGATCAGTCTTTGTAGGCCTCTGCTGGACTTGCTCTAGTATCTCCCTGTCTTCCGTATTGGTGAGCCCAGAACTGAACCCGGTACTCCTGATGTGGCTGAGGGGGAGAATGCTCAACCTGCTGGCAATGCTTTTGCTAATGCAACTTCGGGCTGTTTCAACTGTTCATTATTCCTTTTAATATGTTATCATATTTTTGAACAATTGAACTTGTATCTCAGGGAAATGTTTACATTTAGATATTGTTAAAATACATTTTAAAGTTCATTATTGTCCAGCAAAGCTCTAAAATGAACTCTTGCTTTTTGGTGATGAGAGGGTTTGAAACAGCTGCATAGTACTTGAAGCACAGAGTAAGCTTTAGAGAAATGGCTATATGAATTTATTTCTTTGAATGAATACTCCATATAGATGGCTGTAGATGCTGAAGTAAATAAAACAGAAGGTTTTAATTAAGAGACTGCGTGGGTCCTGTCAATTGAATAATTAACTTTGTGAGTTTTGCTGCTGTTGATCAGATATTACAAAGCCATTACTAATTTCAGGACAAAGGAAAGAGACCATATGCAAAGGTTTGGGCCAACTGTATTAAGAAAATGCCAGAACTGATATCAGTGAAGGGTTTTTCTTGGTATTTAAAGTTCAGTGAAAAAGAATAAGAGTCAACCATGCCAAGAATTAATGCTGATCTTGCCAAGAGCTTCTTTAAGTGAATTTAGTCAACGTGAAACTAAACAATGCATTAAATATCTATATACTTACTGCAATTAAGTACTCAGGCATCAAATGACAGCTTTTTGATAAATTCAGAATTTGCTCTAGTGCACAGATAACAGCAAACATCACAGAAAGCCTTCTCTCAGGTCAAACAGCTAATCATGGTGCATATAAATTGAACTTATAAAGAAATTGTATTCATTTGGTTTTGGTAGAGGGAACTTTTGATTAATGATTTGCTCCAAATCTCTTCATTATTATCATTACTACTGTGGTCCCACCTAAGGAGGAGCAAACTGGTTGGAAAACTATCAAAACCTTGGGGACAAGATAAGTAGTTGTAGAAGGGAGTTGTTTTAGAGTCCAACTTCAGTCTGTTTCATGGGCTAAGTTTTCTCAGGCTCCCTCTCTAGTCCATGGAGATAAACAGGCTTTTCTAGAAGATGATTCAGGAGCCTAGCATGGTGCCTGAAGCATCCTCTGGAGGAACTTCACTCTCCACGATTAGAGGTATCTTAGGAATATTAACCTTGACAGATTAAGGTAAGCTTTTATGTGCATTCCCTCGCCCTTCTTAACGTGTTAAAAAAAAAAAAGTGCAAAATTCATTCAGACTGGCTTATTTTTGAAGAATTTCCTTGATGATTTCTACAAAGGGCAGCAGTGCATGCTGTTCTGTTTTTTATCAGGTACTATTGATTATGTATTGATTTCACTCCTGAAGCCACAAGAGTCCTTTGTTTTACTGAGATGTATCAGTCACCGGGTCAACAGTTCTGAGCAATGACCCCAGAGACCTTTTGCACCTACACTAGCTTTCTGTTACAGGTAGATTTTCAGGAAGAAGTAAGGAACCTGCAGATAAATGCGGAGAAATACAGTCAAGTTTCTCCTTGCTATGGAGTTCGACTTAAATGGGGCATGTAGTCAGAACAAGAAACTGAAAACCAATCTTCTAGTTTGAGTGTGGACATAGCCAAGTTGACCAGAATTTCCTCTCAAAGTTTTGCACTAACATCATAGGCCACCTCAGCTTCTCAGCATTCCTTTCCTGGGCTTATAATATAACATTGCTTTCAGTCAGGGACACACAGAGGAGCTGATGACTCATAGTCCCTACAGGTATGAAGTAGTTAAAGAACTGAATGCAATTCCTTCTATTGTAATTATGTTGATAGATTTGACAGGCCTGGAAACCTTAAAAACATCTTAAAAGCAGACTTCCTGATGTAAACGAGAAGCTGTTAAACTAAAAGGGAACGGAAGAAGCAAAACACAATTGCATGCTGCTAAGCTCTTAATTTCCTCCTCTATAAGGCAGCAATTCCTCCATTTATACTTTGGATCTACAAAGCAATGAGATATGATGACAGATCTGATATTACCCAAAATTTGTCTCTTCCTCATTTTTTGGTGATTATAACCCAATATTCTTATGCTGCTCAGAGTTGAGGATATTGCTAAGGATGGTTCTGATAGTCTTAGTGGCAAAAATAAGCTGTAAAAATTTGTAATGATTCTCCACAAAGTATTTGACACATGGATCGTTAGGGCTGTATACTAGTTAAGCCTTTTTCTGTTGTAGGATTCATTCTTGGGTATGAGGAAGCATATACTAGGTCATTCTCTGTGCCTTGAAGAGTATCAGTCACTGTGTCAGGTCTCTAAATTTGACTCCTTGTGTTCTGTGCAAGTGATGCTTCAGAAGATTCATTTAAGATTGACAGCTCTTTTTTTTTTTAACTGAAAAAAGGTTTTATAAATTAATGAAATTGATACCCTGTACCGTGATCTCAGATACTGATTGCCATCTAATTTATGCTTTAGAAACTGGAATGAGCCAAACAGTGTATGGACACCTATAATAAGGCTATTTTTCTATTGGCACTCACTTGTTTTGTTAACTGAATTAGTGTCTGTTTATTGGAAAAGGAAGGCAGCTGGATCAAAAAGAAGATAGCATTTTTTCTATAGAGCAAATTTGCAATTGCTCTCCTTATTCGTGTTCCTGAGTCCTCAAGACATAGCATGAGCTAAAATAGTCCATCCAACTCAGCTGGTATGAAGAAAATGAAACAGTCTCCCTTTCTGAGTAATCTACAAAGTAAATCTTCTGATAGGGCTAGAGCATTTCAAGCAAAAATTTCCCCCTTCCAGGCTAATACTTCTGTAAGTGTCTCGTAACTTGCCCTTTTAGTCTTACCTACAGTTTCTGCCCCCAGCATTGTTTTGTAGTGGCATGATAGACATTTCTAGACATTAACAGTCAGTTGAACATGGCAGGCTTCAAGACTGTTAAACCTAGATTTTTTGAAACTGGAGAAGGATTGACTGAAGATAGTTGCATCAAACTAGAGCTTGTTTTCTTCCAGAGGTTCATTTTTAAGGCATAGAAAACTGGCCAGATTCCTGCTTTGTTGGCTTCTCCTAACATAGCACAGCAGGTACTTCAGTAGCAGAAATTATGCTGAAGAAAAACATAAGTTGCTAAATACAAGGTGACAAGGTGGCCACAACTTTATCTGCACTGGTGAATCATGGGAGACTAAAAGCTGTCCAAGGAGTAGCCAGTGCTGGCTGGGATTATATGTAACCGGGGGAAAAAGCAGATGCACAGGTACTGGGGTTCTTGTGGCATCACCCCCTAAAAAAAAAAAAAAAAAAAAAAAAAAAAAAAAAAAAAAAAAAAAAAAAGCTCTTTGCCAGTCTACCTCAAAGAAAGAAAGTTTTAGAAAATGCTTCTGACTTTCTCTTGAGGTCAATATTTTTCTCTGTGTGTGGTAAGTAGTTGGTGTGTCCTTTCAAAAGCTGTGAAGAATTTCCTTTTATAACTAGGAAGTCAGTTTTTGCAAGCAGCATAAGCTAGATAAAGGATTTTTTTCCCATTTCTAGCTGTAGCTAGCCTTGTGGTTGTAGAATGCAGAGTTTCAGCAGAAAGTAACACAATTCTTCTATCTTCATTTCCACCCACAACTCCCAAGGAATATTTAGAAGTTTTGACCTTGAATCTGAACCAGGAGTTCCACCTCAGTCAAAAGATATTCTTTATATTTGAAGTCTCTAGTGAAATACAGCGTGATGGAAGAATAAAACTTCCCTCACAATTATTTCCTGAGCAAATTAAAGGCAAACATAACCCCAGATTATACTTTTTATAAAGGAACCAGAATGTGAGAATAGGAGGCTTACAATACAATTGAAACTGACAATCGTTTCACAGTAAAAGAAAAATAGTTCACTGGATTTTTACCTCTGTAAATGATATGGCCTTCTTTAAAAGTACGGTGAAATGGAATAGCATTTTAAACAATAACATGTTGCAATATAATATTTGATATGAGGTTCAAGATCTCAGGATATTTTAAAAGTGTTACTGGACTTACTTTTTCCTATGGTTTTATATTTTACATTAAATGCCAACAAATAACAGTAGACTAAGACAGATTAAATTGCTCATGAATCACAAGTTGAGTCACATATGGAATGCACATTACTTAGCACCCAAGGTCCATGCATTAACTGCATAAAATTCCAGTGAATGTTTAAACTGCAGTTTGCTGACTGCAATTACAACAGTTCAAGCCTTTCTGAAATCAGGTGATCGTTGATTAATAAACCCTTGATGAGACTACAAAACAGAAACAACTGTGATCAGACAGAGGATTCCTAGGATGCTGAATGAACTTGGGACAATTTATGAGTTCTTACTTACGGTTAGTTTTCATACAGTGGGGTCAACAGTTAAATTAATTTTAGGTACAAACTGAAAATGTAAGCAAACGACAAAGAAAAACAGACAAGGAGTCTATACTGATGGCAGACACAAGTCAAGACTACAGAGGTGATGAGCTCATTTAAAACTTCCAGAATCCATGTTTTTATTTTTAAATAAGGCTATTCTAGTTTAGGGAATGTAGAAATTTGGAACAGACTGTTTAACTTGAAAATAACTTAGGTTTTGAAATCAAGCTCATTTATTGCTGGTGGCTAGCAAGTTATACAGTTTTTTGTACCTTGAGGAAAACAAAGAAGACATGTAACTCCAGGTATGATTTAGAGTTCCAGCCAATGTCATTTGGTAAGCAATTGTGATAATTCCACGCACAAGTAGCAAACATTGTACCAAAGAGAAATAACAGAAAATATGTTTAAGATTAGCAAAAACAGTAGCACAGTCAAAAAAAAAAAAAAAGGTTGCTACACTGTGCTAAGGATATAGCTTATTGTCTCATTTTTTTCTGGTGTAGGAACACGGAACAAGAAAGGGAGATGACTGACTATCTTTTCATCCATGCCAGCCATATAAAAGAAAGTATTTGCATGGCACTGAAATAACCCCTTAAGTGTAACTCAGCTGCTGCTGAATATAACAGATTTTAGTGTTCAAATGAACATCAGATAATCGTTGGAAACATACGAAGTTCCTGAAGAGAGATCCCAATATTTTAGTATTATTAAGCACCAGCATGCTAAGTTAAACAATGCTCTAGATTGGATTAGCGATAGGTGAACTATTAAATACAGAATTAAGGGTTCTCTAATGAACTACTGAGCATATATGAAACTAAGTCTCTGAGTTTCAGAAGAATGAAGTTGAATGGAAAGTGCCAAAAAGACAGTGAAAAGGACAGCAACTTGCATGTAGAGGAAATCTAGCCATCAAAATCTAGGTTTCATCAAAATAAAGATGCAAAAGTGTGGATTTCTGTGATTCTGTTTTATAGCAAGCAAGGAAAAAATCCTTCTCCATGAATAAAAATGAAAAGGGATAGCAGGAGGAGAACCCAATCAGAAAAACAAAAATGATATCTTAGAAGGCAAGAATTATTGAGATTAAAAGAGCATTACAAATGTTTTTAAAATATTAGACATTACAGAAAGGAAACCCTTAAAACACAGAAATAAATAGAAAAGAACCTTTAGATAAATATTTGTCTTTATAGCCTCACTAGCCTGATCTTTTCTTAGTTACATTCCTTTTTAGAAAGACAACTGAGGGCATAAAAGAAAGGTAACTTCAAACAACCTGGGACACATTATTATACAGGGTAAACACTAGCTTCAGAGGCTCTCATCACACAAGTTCTTGCATGTTTTAAAGCGTCTTAAAGAATGAATATATTCCCACCTAAAAGCTTCATTAACTTTATGGTATTTGAGTAGCAAATAGTTGAAAATTAGAAATAGAGTTCTATTATTTACATGTTCTGTACTTCTTGATCTTGACACCGCTTGTAAGAACGTACTAAGATAAAAGAGTTAATTCATCTAATTGCTCCAACTTTGCACAATTTAAAACACAGCAAAGGAAAAACATTGTTATGTTCACACCCAGAGTGCAGGTCTTGCTCTAAAATGTTGTTCAAATACTAATATATTCGTGCGGTTACAGACTTAATTTTGTCTATTTTCTGCTCTGGGATTATTCCTTATTATCTCACCATGAATGAATCTTCCTTCACCTGTGCTTAACTGATGTAGTATGTGGACACTTGGATGCTGTAACATTCTACTTGCTGTCTTCCAGATTTTCTTTTTTCAAAACAGATGTTGAATCTTATTGTGTTTTTAATATGATACAATGTGTACTTAAGCTGTTTACAAGTAGTCTGACATAATAGGTACATACAGTACTGCCACATGAATATCTTGGGTCTAAGCATGTCCAGTCATTCCCTTAATTTTAGTGTTGGGCCAGGAGAAAGTTGTAGTAGAGCAGGTGGAATAGTGGGAAATAGTTAAAAATAATGCCATATTGGAAAAGGAAAATTCATTAAAACTTTGGAGAGGCTGAACACAGGCACAACTCTCTGATTTGCTAGGACTTCCTTTTCACTGAAAATATGGACGTCTTAGAGAAACAATAGTAGTAATGCTTTGAAGCCTAGTTTAATTATTTTTTGCACTTGCTTAGAGCAGTTGCAAAGCCCAAGTCTACAAGGAGAAGTTTAGCAGTTATATGAAAGAAAGAGTTGACTTACTGAAGTAAAAGCCTCTGTCTCCACATACGAACTGAAGAGCATCAACCAGCTCAGCACCACAAAGCGTCTCTGGGCCAGCAGCAGCAGAACTGGTTAAGGTAAGCAAACACAGGCCAAGGTAGAAGAAATGAATGTAGGACACAGTGTGCATCTTCACCTGCCAAAGAAGCAAGAGTACTGTGTCAGAGTTTCCCAGCAGAGTCCTAAATAAAATGAGATACTGCACCCTTGTGAGCTGAGAATGCGTGCATAGTGTAATTTGTTAAACGAGAATAACCACAACATCAGGAAAGGTCTCACAGTAATATTGCAACTCTACATATTCCATACATTTTGTAAACTGACGACTCCTCTAGTGAATATTCTCGTTCACATGTAGTTAAGGAACCTCCTAGAAGCGGATCATGATTTATAATTCTTGCTTGGAAAGGCCAGCATGGTTAGGGTTAGGAACACTAGACAACCTTGAATTGTTTTGTCTGAGAACAGGCAGGCTAAGAGGGACTTAGCAGCATGACTACTGTCTGCTAATGCACTGAGAAAATTAGAGGTTACATATGACAGAGAAGAGCTGTTTAAACCCAAAACACTTGGAAACAGATGGACAAAACCAAAAAAGCTTTAAAGTAGAGCTTGATAAAGTTATGGTGCAGTTGATGTGGCACCTTCCAAAGTAGGGGACCAAATTCATTGATTCAGGAATTTCCTTCTAGCCTTCTGTTCCTAGGGAGACAACAATTGGAAGAATTCAAGAAATTAAAAGGATGTCTAGTAAGAGTGGTAATGATTTGCATTTGTGTTTAGTGAAAGTATGACTCACTGATCTCTGTTACATTCATTTAGTTCAGATAATGTTTGTTTTCTTTCTTACATTTGGTATACAAACTATTTTTTTCTCGGACATACGATTAAAGGAGGACCAGTTCTAGGGGTATAAATCTGAACTGTTCTGCTTGTCTGTTTCCTTTTTTTTTTGTCTATTTATATCAATTGACATTATGACCAATATGTCAAAGAAGACAGCATTTTTGTTGAATACTGTTATTAAGGTAGTAGGAAAACATCTATGTTGCATAGTAGAGCAGTGAGGCAGGGGCCGAATGAATATTTTGACCTATTTAGTAGACCACTTAACAAAAATGTTAGTTTCAAAGGATAGAAATCTACATACAATTTGATTCCGTTTCAAGGAAAAGGCTAGTACTCCTGCCAGGTGAGATGTTACAAATCCTTCTTACATGTACAATTAGCCTTGGCTTAAAGCTGGTTTTTTATTAGTAGACAAGTACAAGTAATCAGAGTAAAGTGAGTAAAAATCAGAGTAAAAGTCTTCCCTCATGTTTCTCTCAAGGTTTCAGGGGCCATTCCATCATATTTTTCATTGAACTTTTGAAAATGATGAAATTTTTTGTTATCTACTCATACTGGATCTGAGCCACTGTGATACTGAGCCTTTTCTAGTTTAAGTCAATAATTTTTAAGAATGCCTTTTTTTTCTTGCCAAGGGACCTTAGCACCTTGTGGATAAGTCCCCCACTTCAACTTGAATCAGAGCTGAATAGGAGAAAAATCAGTAAATAAGTAAGAATATATTGCCTCCCCCACCTTTTTATTTCTTTTTTTCTGATCATACTTCTACTGTGAAATAATGAGCAAATCTGAATCCCATGATATATCATAAAGAGATAGAATAATCATTTTCCCATTCACAGGAGTCTTTAGCCAACTTTACAATGGAAAAGCCAACAAGCATTAATGCATGGACATGACTTCAGTGGCACATGGAGGAAGATCAGATTATAAATGAATGATGATAACATAAGGCATTATTTCCTGTAATATTTCCATATTTTAACAACATCACTTTCTTTTTTCCCTTGCCATATTTTTGATTTTCTAAGATGAATGTGATGCACCTGCAGTTTAAGATGGTTGCTGGTTCCTAGCTCTGAAGAGGTAAAGCAGAAAGCTGTTTGACACACAGCCTCAGGAGGCTAGAAAAACATTATAAATGTAAGAACATTATGTATTTAACAGTTTGTTCTTGTATAACATTTGAGCCAGAAATAAACATAAATCTTAGACATTTAACAATTTTGTATTTTTTTTAGACTTTTCAGCTGGGTTACATTTTAAGATAAATATCAGCACTGAACTAGGACAAGACAGATTCTCCACTGTTTTTCCTTTAGTGGAAGCCAAAAAAACTGCACAGTATAAACCACAGAGAATTTCTACACTTTATCCCCAAATTTAAAAACAGTTAAGAACTTGCAAACGAGTAAAAACTTTGGGGAGAAGAGACTCATATGTTTCTAGGGTCCAATTAATTATATACATATTTTTAAAATAAGTGCTGTTTCATCAAAGCTAATGCCAAAACATGAATTAAGACTTTAGCTTTACTTCATCATTTTAATTAAATGTAACACTAGCTAATTCAATATCTTAGTGATAAAATCAAAGTTCCCATTCAAGTCTGAGGGGAATATTCTTAAGAAAATACAAAGATGTAACCCAATATGGCCTCAGGTACTTTACAAACAGATAAGGTGCTTATAGTGTCCCCACTTTGCCTAGAAAGTTGAGAATTTGAAAAAAAAAATGCATTGGCATGTGGGTGGGGTTTACTGAAGCATCTAATTACATTTGGAAATTGAATACAGGTTCAGGATGAGCCTGGTTAAGCACTTCTTTTAGTTGCATAGAATGACTGACCATATTTTCACAGCTGGAATTTCCTCTTTTTTTTAGTAAAATAACCAGCTTTTGCTGCATTCCTCTTTTAATAGTACAGAAGAGTGGCACCACAAAAGAATGTCACATATGAACACTCGATATTTCTTTTACGTCTTAAGTTTTCTTTGTAAGTACCCTTATTCTAACAAACTCTTGAGTTGGCACAAGTTGTACATAAGAATTCTTCACATGCTTGGTCACTGTTTAATAGCATTTACAGTAATTATAAATATCTTGAACAGTGTTTTCATGGAAAATACATGCTATAGAAAAGAGCTTGTTTAAAATTACATTTTAAAATATAGCTGTTGGATCAAATTACCAAGCCATAGTAGAGTTAGAAGTATGTAATTACTATGCAATAAAAGTATTCTCTGGTTATTATTATGTAAATAAAGCATACATACTTTGGAATGGATCAAACTTTACATACTGTTGATTTTGATTAAAGAATCTGGCATTTATCCTAGCCTTATGTAGATCAATATGTTCCATTTGATTTTAAGGAATCTGGGCATTCTGCACCAGCTGAGGAATTATCATACTAATTTTAATGTCACTTAATGCCTTGCTCAACACTTTAAAAACAAAGGTATCTTCACCATTCAAGAATATTGCAAGAGATGCCCATTTGCACATTAAGAGTATAGTTTCATCCATTGCAATTGCAAGCATGTTTTTTTGGATCACATTAAAGAATGGGATGCATGTGCTTAAGTGTCAGACAGTATAAACAAAAATTCATTAGGCCTTAGGCAATTAGACCTGGAGAATTGTCAGCTGCAAAGCAGTGTGCTTGCAATCACTACAAAGAGAGAAAGAAAGAAAAAAAAAGAGTTCTTGAAGGATATAGTTTTGCTGATAGTGGAAACTTGACCTAGGGCCAATTGACAGAAAGAGAGGTCAATGCACCTACTGAAGCCAAATTTATCTGAAGAGAATTTCTATTAGTAAGTAGAAATTTTAGTATCACAGCATGAAACTTAACACGAAAACTTTCCTGAAACAGCCCTCCTTGCAAGGGGAAAACTTGGAGAAAAAAATATAGGATAAATTCCATTTTCTTAATGTACAATTGCTTAAGCCATACAAATATGCAAGGTCAGCAAGAGTTGCAGCTGTGTTCTAATGTAGAAAACAAACTGAACTTCACATTTACTTTTAATACATGAAAGTAAAAAAAATAAGTAAATGCAACAATGCTGCCAGAAAATTGCTGCAATGACAACATGCCTTAAAAGTTTCAATGTGAAAGTATGAACATTTTATCTGTAACTGTGCATTTAAAACTACAGAAACTTAACATGTGTATAAAGCCCACATTCCTATAAAAACCTGCACCTGCAGAAAAGATCTAAAAGTTCTTGTTTTCAGAAGCATTAATTAACAATATAGACAATGATGTAATTGGACCCTTTAGTAATGACATAACTGAAATACGTAAAGTTCCCTGAATAGAAGTGAAATTTAAGACATGTATCTGCAATAGTTTACCCTTACAGTTATCTAGGTAATTGCAACTATTACATACAGCCATTTTCCAGATCACATAAAATTGCATGTTCAGCAATTTATAAATAATTCTCAGTTCTAAAATAATGTTATTGAAAAGTGCACAATACTCTCCAAACCAGAAGCAGACAATACACAGTAAAATAAAACTCAAAAATGATTTGAAATAGTAATAAAGATTTACCTTCAAGAAATCACAAAAGCAGCACTTAACTAATTGTGTTGAAAGACTGTTGATTTTTTCCATTGCTTCTTAAAAGTGCAAAGTCTGGAAATGAATTTGTTAGCAGTAATGATGAGAAAAAAGAAATCCAGAGAGATGTGAGATGTTGAGAGCAATGTCACATTTCAATATTGAGGACTTTATTCCATTGCGCAGGCTCTATCTGCTCTGATTTTAGCAGTGACAGTGAGATTTAGCAAACAGAAGAGGGATTTAGAGAAAATCCTCACATTTATCTACATTACACAGACACTGTAGACAGGAAACAGCTGGGGGAGCATTTGCCTTCTCTCTCTCTCCCTCTTCTGGCAAAGTTACCGAGTAAGGACTTTTTTGGGCATGGTGACAAATAACATCATACCTTTGCATTTTAAAACTAGAGCACAGAAGCATATTTTTTTCCCTTTAAAAGAATGTGCATTAGTGACTGAGGGGTTAGCAGACAAAAAAGCTTATGCTGCCATGAAAAATAAGAAAATGTATTCTAGTTAACTTTCAGATGACTGTGTATATCTGCATGTCTCTGTGTGTGTATTTAAAATACATGCAAATATATGCATATAAGGTATTGTTAGTATATATGTGTACCTGCATATTCATGTACACATATTTTATTTATGCATAGAGACACAGGCATTTTATTTATGTAATACAGAGAGACACGCAGCTTCCCATTTTCTTATGCATGTTTACATTATTGAACTTGGCACACCTATATGCTGAGTAACAATTAAAAGCTCCATCCTTCTGTGCTATTAACCCTGAAATGGCACTTTTTAATTTGCTAAAAAATAAAAGGGTTGTTGAACATTACTTGTAAATAGGACAAAATAGCTTCATGATCCTTTAGCAACCACACTGGAGAAATATCATTTCTCAGAATCTACAGTGCTATGAATATAGTAATACAAGTAGCCTAGTTTGGGGGACTGTTCCATGACTTTAAACTTAAATGTTCCGTTATAATTATAAAGTGATTTTCACTTTTTTTATCAGCAATCTTCCTAATTATTCTTGATAATTTAAATGACACTGGGAGAAAGAGAATTCAACTTTGCTTGTTCTGTAATACCTAAGTTTTGCCTTTTTATTTTTCCTCAATTATGAGCATATTATAAATAACACCAGCTGGCCAGCAACATGCTCTCACGGGTTATGATGTCATTCAAATCCCTCAACTGTGTTAGTGGCTTGCAATGCGCTCCAAGCCAGCTGTTTTTCTATTTATAATGTATGCTTGCATTTCAATACTTAGCCATTGAGAATAAAGTTGTGATGCCATTTTATAGATACAATTTGTACTTGTTACCCTTTCATTTTGAAAGGTGGCGAAGTAGATGATTAAACCAGACTACAATTCCAGATACCAAATACATGTCAGAAACAGTGCATAATTTCTATAAAAACTGTTTCAGAACATTGCATTTTGTCCCTGTCCCTTTCCATGATAGTTACATGTGGAGGTGCTAGCTGTACTTTGGTTATCAAAAGTGACAGTTGAGATCACATTGACCCAGATCCATTCTCAGTTTTCAAGTCCACCTTGAACTGTATGGTACTTGCCAGGCAGAAAGGACGCATTTAATTTGAATGGCTAATACTCTGTTCTGTGTAGTCTTAAATGGTGTATGGTTAGCTAAGCTGATTACTCTTTGGAAAGGATTTCTTTCTCCTAATGTAGTACGATGGCAAAAACACTGCAGGGGGGAGTTGAGGTAAGGTTGTTTAGTTCAAGTATTACTTATATTTAAAGTGTATTCTAATCATTTATATTGCAGAAAGGGTATTTTAGTATCTTGGTATATTTTGTTCTTCCCTTTCGGTTTCAGAGATCTGAATGGTGACATGATTCTGCTCATAACTTGACCTATCTTGCTATAATGCATAGTGTATTTATCACTTATTTGACCAGCCTGCTGGATGAATTATGGAAGAGAAACGATCAAAGCTCTGATTGCCTGTATTTCTGATTCTTACAGGACTACAGATGATATGTGCATTTCCTCTTTTTCTCACAGAATTAATTCATTGATTACTCTCTTCCCTGAGCTCAGATTCAAACCATTTTTACTTCCTCACTGCTTGCTTTCTCCTAGGTTTTATAAGACCTAGCAAGAGCAGCAAAAGCAGTAAGAGTAGCATAAAGATCATCCATGGCATCACATGGTCACAAAGGCATCCATGGTCACAAAAGAATCATGAGCCATTTTGAACTCTGTATACTTATTCCACACATCAAGGCTAAATTTCCTATGCACTTCACTTCTTTCCATAAGTTCTTGGTTTAAAGTGGTATTGTGAAAAGGCAGTAAGGTGGGATAGACTCCAGAGGTTTTTTTTTTTTTTTTTTTTGATAGTTACCTGTTTGAACTTAAACACTGTAGTGCCTTTCCTCACTGTCAAATTCGTCTTTTTTTTTCCTAGAAAAATAAGTATTCCTCAGGATATATTTATCTGGGAATTGCTCTTTTCCTTCTTTGATGGTCAGAGCAGTACAGCACTCTCCTAGCTAGTGGACATGTGTCCATTTCTTCCTCACTAATTATGCCTTTGTTGCTAACTGTGTTCTTTGATAATGACACTTTTCAACCTATGTAGAATAAAGCATTGTTACCTCTGCCCCATTGAATAAATGCACTTGTAAACTACAGAGTTTCTGAAAGCCATAAAAATATCCATAAAAAATGTCCAGGTCAGAAGTACTTATTTAACTAGAGTGTGCATATTTGTTCTAATTTGCAAGATGATGGTGTGAGTATCCTTGACATGTTATAACACTGATACACTGTTATGCTCATTTGTCAGTTTCTTTTCAATGAGAATTCCATTTTATGAAAGAGGAACTCTTACCTAAACATTTATTGATGAAATCCTTTAAATTCTTCCTAAAAAGGTAGCAAACTTACCATAATGCCTGAAAAATCTGAGCTGTAAGAAGGAACCAGTGCGCTGTCTATTGAATCACAGATACCTATACCTCACTATTTATTATCTCTAACTAATTTTTCTTATAATGGGATAGAACCACTATAACAGACACCACCTTTTTAGGGCTGAGAACATGGTAGAAGACAGGATGAATGAAGACATAAGCACAGTGACTGGTAAAGAGCTGTTCATTATATGAACATTCCAGAAAAGGAGACTTTTGTTATGTTGTTTTAAATAAATGCACCCTGCACAGAACATGCACAGAAGCAGAGGCATTCATGGACTGAATGAAAAGATGATTGAAATATCTTAAGTATCTTTAGTAATGTTCCCCGTCCTCTTCCACACCTGCTGCCACTGCCAGTAGCACTTCCCCCAGAAAAGGTGGAAGATCCTTCCATAGGAACAACACCTTATCAGTCACCCTTTAGTTTACTGACTGGTGACTGAATTCAGTGGACAGGGCCTATTGGAATTGTACTTTTTGTGTCTTTTTTTTTTTTTCTTTTTTTGACATCTCACTCATGAAATTAGACATTAAAGTGAGTGTTCATTTGGCTAAACCTAGGCACTTAGTGTCTTAGTGCTATGGAATGTCCTGCATGACCTTCACCTTCCATTCCAGAAAGAGACCTATTTCCTGTAATTCTTGTGTCATATCTGCTGACATCATATGGATTTCTTGCATTCTTTATGGTATCTTAAATGACCTTCAGCACCATTCAGCACCAGTTTAAGTAACTGAACTCTGCCATAAGACCTTATGGCATTTATGGTCTGTTTTGATGCAGACCCAAATGCAATCTTGGGCCTAAGTATTACCTTTGTCTTCTTTGTAAAAGGAGATACTATTTCTTCTGTTACTAGCTATTTTTGTGACACATTCATCCCAAAAACAGAGGTTTTAAACTGGGAGACACCACATTTGCATGGAGTTTCAGTGTGATCTGAGTGCGTATTTTCTTTAGTCTTCTTTTCTTAGCTCCAAGTTAAGCTGTTTGGGATTGGAGTTATCTCTTTTTATTTGCTTCATAAATCATTTTGCTTACTTCTAGATAAGATAAAATGTTATTTACAATGTTATTATTATTTTATGAAGCACAAAATGATTGTTTAGCTCATATAGTCTCTAGTGAATTATTTGCAAAATATTTTATGTTCACTATTGGAGAAGCTTAGCTTTCTCTCCTAGGAAAAACTTTGGAGAAAGGGGTGAAAAGGAATTATATTTTATGAACATGGAATGTTGTGTTGAAGTTCATGAAAGGTCAGGTATATAGTGGAAAATTTCCTTTATCAAGTTAAAAGAAATTAGAGAATGAAGACAGATTAGAGAATGAAATGATTCTTTCATTTGAGCTAATGAACTGTGTAAAAAAGAAAATCCGAGATACTTTTATTCATGGTGATGTAATTAGCATCATTACTCCATGAAAAACTAAAACCAAATTTAACTGTAAGGGTGAGACCGTATGAGTTGGATGATCATTGCACTAGTAGAATTGAAAGGAGGCTGAAAAGAGGAGTAGTTTTTCTATAGGTCAAAACAGGCAAAATTCAAGTTTCATGATTAAATGATGGTCAAATAAATTGAAGTCTCTCATATTCAATGATCAAAAAAATCTGGTTGTTTCAAAAGAAGAATAGATCTGTGAGAAACTTAATCCACATTCTCTGTTTATGGGAAGAGTGGTAAAAACAACAGATGTTAAGAACAGGTCAGAATTAATCCATATACTTGTGAGCTGGTAGTAGTGAGAGTAGTATTCCTGTTCTGTGAAGTGAGAATAATAGAAGACAAAGAATTGCTCTATTGCTGGCAACTAGGATACAGAGAAAGTGTGTGGTTAGAATATTGAGAAGATTAAAATTAAATATTTGACTGGAAAAAATTATTTTATGATATAAGTTAAAGTAACTACTGTTTTCAATATACTTGCAACAGCAGCATTTATTTTCCTAGGATTTTAAAACAACTGCTGCTTAAAATAGTGGAAAGGAAAATAATGATTTATTCTCTTGTCCCCATAAAAGATATGGACAATTGGATATGTTGTTTCTATAGTTAAAATAAAAAATAAGGTATGATACAATATGGAATTTATTAAGAGCACGCATGAGGTAGTGTCTAATTATGATGGACAAAACAAAAATAAAAAATATGAAAAAATAAGAAAAAATAAAACAGAAAATCCCAAACAGAAAATGTTTCAACATTCTTGAAAGTGTATTTTTTTAGAGTTTTTTAATTTCTGTTTTGTGGCAAATTTTGAAATAGTTTGTTCTGATTCAGAATAATCATAATACCAGAATTTTCCATTAAGCTGGAATTTCCCAGTTTCAGTCATCTGTAGTTTTGCCCTCTCTTTCCCAGTGTTAAGTACTGAATAGAAGATATTTGGTCCAAAAAACATCTTCCTTTCTTACTCCTAAAGTAAGCAAAAAGTCAGAATTACAAAGAGAGTAAACTGAGAAATATGACTGCAAATGCTCTATTTTTCCATGCACAGGAAGAAGACAAAACAAGTGGGAACTGTCCTGAGCTGGGATTTATGTATATGTGTAGAGCTTCCTGGTAGAGGAAGGATGATCTCTGCTCTAGGTTAAGTGTCTGTATGACAGGGCGAAAATATGCCCTCAGAACTGAATTTACCTTTTACTTCCACCTTTAAATAAAATATAGAGACATTTTTCTATATGAACCATCTGAAGGGTTCATCAATGACCATTCATTTGTACAAAATGTAACCTGGCATGTATATTTGACGGTGTTTTTTCCTTTCCTTTCCCTTTCCTTTCCTTTCCTTTCCTTTCCTTTCCTTTCCTTTCCTTTCCTTTCCTTTCCTTTCCTTTCCTTTCCTTTCCTTTCCTTTCCTTTCCTTTCCTTTCCTTTCCTTTCTTCGCCTTCGCCTTCCCCTTCTCCTTCTCCTTCTCCTTTTTTTTTAAAAAAAAAAGAATTTTGGATTCTAATAAATTTCTAATGTGCTGACTCTGAAAGGAATATTAAAGAGAAAGAGCTAACTACTCTGCATTTTATTACAGACAGATTGCAAATTTCTGTGCAGAGCAGACAATGTGAGATGGCAAAAATACCTATTATTTTATCTCAGCCTACAGTATTTTGCTTAAATTTTAATAAAGAAAACATTCTTAAAGTCTATACTTTTTCTAAAAAAAAAAAAAAAAATTTGGGAACGAAATAAGAAGTCTCCAAATAAAAAGAGCTTCCATATAGTCCATTTTTAATTTATTTCACTTATTTTTAATCTGCTTCCTACTGAATTGCTTATGACTTTTCCTTCTGGATTTATTTCTATTCACTATTATGATTTAATACACATAAGTGGCTTATCTCATAAAATTTATACCAAATGTTTTGTGGACTGAAGCCAGTAAGTTCTGTACCTTCAAAGGCTAAGCCCCCTTACAGACATTTTCATTTTTCTGCAAAGAGCAGGTATAGATCTAAGTGCATTGAGCTAATTTGAACTATTAGCTACAACAATCCTCTGGTTTATTTTCATCCAAACCTTAAGAGCTAATTAAAAATTAACTCAAACCCATGAATAAACTCACCTGGCTATAACTTTCAGATTTTGATCCACTGTGCCTTCATTAAGAACCTACTTAGTAACTAGAGTACTGAACTAATGAAAAGGGCCGAAATTCTGATGACTGTGCAAAAACAGCCCACACAGTGATAAATTGCCACAAATAAAGCTATGTTGTTTCTGATTGATGAAAGCATCTCTGTGCTAAAGATTTAACTAGTGCAATTTAAACCTTGTATTCCTAGGATATAACAACCATCTTTACAACTGGCGTCTAAAGAATATTGTCTGACTAAATGACCAAATCATCTTTCTTTTCCATCTTTCCAAGGCTTGTTGGACTTGCAGCAGAATTAAGCTCTGCATTTATTGCCACAGAAGGACCGAGTAGGCTTAAACAACCAGTGCATGTTTTTTGTGTTCTGCAAAACCTTTTTAGCGAACATCCATTTTTCATTCTTTTATATGCATCGGCCTTGTCTTTCATGTGCTGTTGTGTTACTGGATATATTTTCAGGTGGTCTGAAAGGTAATGGCTGATTGGCTGTCAGGGAGACTGATTTTGTCAGTCTTTATTTTCAGATGTCAGAGCACCACACATAGTTATATGAATGCATTAAAATGAATGCAAATGCATCTTTAATCTCTGATCTCTGAAGAACTCTTTAGGTGTTCTGACATAGAAGTAACACTGAACATTGAATATTGAGGTAGTAAAAACAGCCCTAAACATTGCTGTTATTATCATTCCTACTTCTTAATTACTATATTACCTCGTTCTCGTTTGTGCAAACAATTCTGCAGTTTCCCATAGGAGTACTGATAATTCCAAAATGTTTGGTAATGCACTTGGAAGCTTGTAAAGGTAAAAGTACAAGCAAAGATGTATATTATTTTGGAAAACATCATAGTGACTAGAAAAACACCTCTGTTTATCTAGATGAAGTAACCAGTTATTGTTTGGACCTTTCTGTGTTTTATCTCTGTAGTCTTTCAAAAGTGGTAATACCTGTAAGAATTTCCAGAGGATGCTTCCTTTTACTTATTTTCTTATTTTTGTAATGCACTATGCATAAGTATGCTTATCAAAGATCTTATTTGCAATTATGTTTGTAAAATTTAATACACATCAGTGTATTAAAGTGAATCAGAAGGACCTAGACAGGTTGGAGAGTTGGGCAGAGAGGAATCTCATGAGGTTCAACAAGTTGTACCTGTACCTGGGGAAGATCCTGTACCTGGGGAGGAATAACCCCAGGCAAGAGTACAGATTAGGGGTGGTGAGGCAGCACGTGGAATATTAGATGCAGTTCTGAGCTCCCCAGCACAAGAGGGACGTGGAGCTCCTAGAGAGGGTCCAGCATAGAGCAATGAAGACGATTATGGCACTGGAGCATCTGTCATATGAGAAAAACTAAGTGAGCTGGGCTTGTTTAGCCTGGATATTGAGAGGGAATCTTGTCAATATGCACAACTACTTTAGGGGAGAGTGTAGGGAGGATGGGGCTAAACTCTTCTCGCTGGTGGCCAGTGACAGGACAAGGGAAAATGGGTATAAATTAAAACACAGGAATTTCATCTCCATATGAGGACTTCTATATTGTGAGGGTGACAGAGCACTGGAACAGGCTGCCCAGGAAGGGTGTGGAGTCTCCTTCTCTGGAGATCTTCAAAACCCGCCCGGATGTGACCCTGTGCCACTCTAAATGTCCCTGCTTGAGCAGAGAGGTTGGACTAGATGATCTCTAGAGGTGCTCTTCCAACCTCAACCATTCTGTGATTCTGTAAAAATGATGGGCCTTTATACAATATATTAGAGTATGAAAAAAGTGTTTCTTTGCTGATGATATGAAACTGGGAGGAGTAGCTAATACCTCAGAGGGCTGTGCTACCATCCAAAGGGACTTGGACAGACTGGACAACTGGGCAGATAGAAACCTCATGAAGTTCAACAACGACAAGTGCAAGGTCCTGCATCTGGGGAGGAATAAACCCATGCATCAGTACAGGCTGAGGATTGACCTTCTGGAGAGCAGCTCTGTAGAGAAGTACCGGGGTGTCATGGTGGACCACAAGTTGACCATGAGGCAGCAGTGTGCCCTTGTAGCCAAGAAGGCCAATAGGATCCTGAGGTGCATCAAGGAGAAGGTCTCTATCAGGTCGAGGGAGGTGGTCTTCGACCTCTACTCAGCCCTGGTGAGACCACATCTGGAGCATTGTGTCCAATGCTTCCTAGTACAAGAGGGACATGGAACAACTGGAGAGAGCCCAGCGCAGGGCTACAAGGATGATCAGGGGCCTGGAGCATCTGCCCTATGAGGAGAGGCTGAGGAAGCTGGGCCTGTTCAGCCTGGAGAAGGGAAGGCTGAGAGCTGATCAGTGTCTATAAGTACCTCAAGGGAGGCAGTGAGGAGGATGGGGCAGCCTCTTTTCAGTGGTGGCCACTGATAGAACAGCAGGAAATGGCCACAAACTGAAGCACCCAATGTTCCACAGGAACTTAAGGAAAAATTTCTTGACAGTGAGGGTGACAGAGCACTGGAACAGGCTGCCCAGAGAGGTTGTGGAGTCTCCTTCTCTGGAGATATTCAAAACCCGCTTGGATGCAGTCCTGTGTAACATGTTCTAAGGGACCCTGTGTGTGCAGGGGAGTTGGACTAAATAATATCCAAAGATCCCTTCCAATGATTCCATGATTACTCTCTTCTTTAAGAAAACTATGCCATTGGCACAATTATTAAGTTTTTTAAACTTACATTATTCAGGAATATAAAAGCTTAAATCCATGGAATATAACTGTAGCTTAAATCCATGGAATATAACTGTATGGGGTATTGCATCCATGAGCTGGAGAACACCAATGATTTACTATTGCTCTGTATTACTTTTGATGTATAGGAAGGAGAACAAGTAATAAGCAATGCTAGTCTAATTATGTACCCATTGCTGATTTACAGAATAGGGTTTGAAAGGTTTCATCACATACAAAAAAGGTTAGAGAAAGTAAGATATGCTTTCATGCATGCTTTATCAGACTTAAAAAAGGTCAAGGTCTGAATTATTATCATTCACTTTCATTTATTATAAATTTAGATGGTGTAGTGAAATAAGACTCATAAGCTTGGAATTTTAAGTTTTCTCATGGAAGGTTAGGAGAAGGAGAACACAAATTTACTCCAAATTTTGTATTTATCTATTTAAACAGGATTTTCCTTTTACATACATCTACTTTTACAGCTATCACATCTTTAGTTTATTGAACTGTATTTTTTCTTGTTTAGCTTCCTATTACATGTAATATTTTCTAGATCAAAGATTATAATTGCTTCTTCAGAGATGTGTTGCTGTTTAAGACTTTTGTAGCATCATCGTTACAATGAAGAACTGAACATCAGTGCAATTTTCAGAGGCTTCCGACCATCTTTGGTAAATCACTTCCTTAAGACTTGAAAAGCATAGCTGGCTGTGTAGCAGGCTTTATGAATGGACCAAAAATCGTTTGATTTAAAAGGTTTCTCTTTACTTATAAAGACATCTATTTCTACTCTTGTGCCTATTGACAAAAGGAAAGCATAAACACAGGCATGGTATCTAACTATACTTTTCAAAGTTTTTTTTTTTTTTCCTATACTTATCTGTGTTTTGAAGACTGATTCAACTTTATACCAATACAGTAAAACAGATACTCTCGTAATATAAGTAGACATTTCAAGTGTCAAGCCCCACTGAGTGATGGTGACAAACATTTTTGAAGATCTTTAAGATCAAAATGTGTGAATCGTTTAATATTCTCCCTGCTTCTCTTTACATGTTGAGTTGTCAAACTGTGTTTCTATAATCATCAATACCAGACCTATCTGCTGCTGGGTTCCTCATAAATAAAAGTCAGTGACGATGAGCTGTGAAAACAGAAACACATTTCATCTGAGATGTTGTTGATGCTGGTTGCAGAAGGAGAAATGATATTTTATCCTTCATAACATTTGAGCTGTCTTTAGGTACAAAAGTAATGTGTCAAAACTTGAGAAAATTTTAGCAGACACAGTGGTTTTTATTGGAAGTTTTGTGTCATGTATGCTTGAAATTTTTTTATATACTGTTAGAAATCCTAAAAATGAATGCACTCGTCAATAAGCCATGGATTCTGCAGCAAGTTTAGAACATACAGGCTTAGAATCAGTGCTAATTTTTATTTAAAAATTATCTTTGAATATTTTTGTGGAAGATTACAGTGCTCTGATAGGCTTGTTATGTTCCTGTTTCTTTTTCTTTCTTCTAATCTTTACTGACCATTTTAATCATTTTCTGCAATTTTGACTCTGTAATTACTCTGTAAAATACTTATATTATTTACATAGCAACAAAATGTGCTAGGTGCTTTTTTGTCTATTTTTGGAGTCTAATGATATTGAAAAAAAAGCCAATATTTCTTCTATTTGAAGAATCTATGCTACTGCTACTACATACAAATATCATCTCCTCTTCTGTAAGTTAAAAAGAAGATTTTGGGCTTGATATTTCCAGCCAAGATATGAACGGACAATGAACAATGATATGGAAAAAGGAAAGATTTACATTTGCATCTGAACTCTTTATCAGATGTCATCGTACATTCAATTTATTTTCTGAATGAGGAAGGATTTGGTGGTGGGGAAAATACTAAGTGGTCATGTAATTACAGGTTAATAAAAACATGGAATCAAGGCTACATGAGCAGCCATAAGTTTGGCATTTCCCAGACCACTTTCCAGTCTAGAAGAACATTAATCTTAGTAGCAAACATGTCATTTCTTAGGCTTTAAGCATAAGACTCACTTCTTTCACTCATCCTTCACTCTTCTCACCACAAAAGTTGTATCTCAAGTCCATGTCGTACAATAATTATTGCTTTTCCATGACTACAAATTCATGGCATCTAGAGCTTGAAGACAAGAAAAACAACAGGAAAAACAGCATTTGCTGTTGTATTCAGCTTTATACTCAGAGTGATACCCTGTTTTTGAAGGGTCTGTCTACACTGACTTCATGGAACAGATAATCCAGGCACCACCTTTATTTGGAGGGTAAATCAAAGAAGGTTGCCAGCTCAGATCTTGACTCAAGAGACAGGATGTGAAGAAGATGTGCACCTGGATTTGGGAATTTAGAAATACTTCTCAGTTTCATATTCCCTATGTAGTCACAGGAACTTCGCTGATTAAATACACCCTGGGAAAGAACCTCCTATGTTTTCACATGACTCAGCCTGCCTGGAGGCACCCACTGCATGACCTTGTATGTATAGAGATCTGCCTTGTGATCCAGATGCACTGTAGAGCAGCAACTTGTTGTGTGGCCTGATGTCTTAATTTTCATCATTGTCAGGTGAGCTGAGAAGTCTAGAATAGTCTAGATTCCAGATACATGAAATTTTTTTCAGAGGTCAGTAGCCATGTGGCCTCAGACTACCCTGCTACTATGTTTGCTATACTAACCAAGCTGTCTGTCTGCTAAAATAAGTGTTTTATCTGTCACTGCTTTCTCCATAAAGGTGTGAGGGGGTACACAAGCGTCAAAAAAACAGCTTTTCAACAGATGTTAATGATATGTCCTTGGTCCCTGATTTTAGTACTAACTGCATATAGCCTTGCAGTTTCAGATGGTTACATTTTTCTTTCCTTTAAGTTTTACACCATGCTGATGCACCATGCTGAGAGCAAAAAAAAAAAAAATGCTGTCATGTTTCTTTGTGATTCTATACAGGGAGACACTTTTAATATGCTTATAGATCCTTCAGTACACCATGAATATGAATTTTTGAATTAATTTATGAAGCCTAATTGAAGTCTATTTAATTTTGATCATATATGATAATGCTTTAAAGGCAATGTTTGAATAATAGGCAAGACAGAAAAAAAGTCAAATGAAAAGAAAGAATAGCTACAGTTTTGTCTCCTCTGTCTAGACTGATTGATGGCTTACTATCTATAGAATTGCAAATAAACACACATTCATTTTTAAGTGCTGTTAGGTGTGAAATGGGTACTGAAATCTAACTCCAAATTAACTACAGGTATGAAAAACTCATCCTAAATTTTATGAAAATTTGCTCAAAATCATGCTTTAGAATGCAGTATCTTAAATATGCATTATGTGAAAATTTCTGGTTTGGGTAGATTCATGTGTTATAAGAACCAGCTGAAGTCCATGATGTAACCATGTTAACACTTTTTAATAGCTCTTTGAGAACACAACACAATTGTGTTAATGATAATCAGTTAAAGACTATTTGTTCCAGATGTTTCCTAGGGGAAAAAGAAAAGAAGATTAAAAAAAGGAATTTCTTCTGTGTCCCTGTTTAATATCAGATACTGGGAAAAGTCTTAATGTAAAACTAATCTCTTTAGATAATATATTAGTAAACCATAGCTTGAATTGGGTATGCGTATACAATTGTGAAAGAAACAATGATGCCTAGAAAAGCATTTTCTTTTTTTTGGCATGGGCTTTTAGTTCCCAGTGGCCTAAAGTCATACACCACAAAATCACTATAATCGGCATGGCTGGCAACCTCTTCTCTCATTGTCAAACAGATCCTTTACAGTAAATTTGTAAGAACTCTGAAACTGAGCTTACACCAGAAGTACCAAAAGGAAGAAAGAAAGCAAACCACACACAGATTCAAGCATACCATTAAATGACTGACTTGTGATAAACCATAAAATTACATAACCTTTATTAACTGAAAATAAAACACCCAAGCATTTATTTATTAGTTGTTTAGATTTCAGAATTTCCTCAAACAGAAACTTAACATTCCATAACTTATCAACAATATGGTTATATTTTACTGGCCTTGTGTTAGGTAGACATGCTTATTTTCAAAAAGTTAAATGAACATCAATCTTAAGGGCTACAGTTTCAGGAAGGAAAATAACAAAGACCTTGGAAGGTCGTAGTTGAAACATTATGTATATATCTATCTTGCTGTAGTAATGACTCCTGAACTTCCACAGTTATGGAGACCTGCTGAACTGCTCCAGAGGACCTTCCCAGGGAGATTGTCTCAGGGTAAAGCATCTATACAAAATGCCTGTACAAGTCTATACAAGGCTGCAATGAATACTGATTATCAGTCATGTCATTCATGTTCACAAAATGCACTGGGATGCAGTTTCTTGTACTACCTCTTACAAGCAGTATTTGCTCTATTCTTCACTCTAAATAAATATTCTATGCTGCTTTTCATAAAGGGTCCCTCTGTCTTCAGCATCTTCACTGATCTTTCTGTGATTGCCTGTTATGACTAACTATGATTAACATGAATGGAGAGAAGTAACAGAGGGAGCAGGAAGCTTCAAGGAAAGAGATGAACCTACTGCCCAAAGGGATAACAGCGTTTTGCTGCCCTCTGCACATATGGTCACTGTATCTTGAGGACCGTGTCCCTGTGCTGGTCCTAGTCATATCTTGGTTGCTCTTTTCTGCCTCAAAAACATGTCTTGGTTGCTTTTAATAGCATTTACTGAGTTTATTCTCTGTGTGTCTCAGTGTTTCTGGGCATGCACAGTGAGTATGCCTTGATAGTATCATATGATGAGACTACAAGAAATTTAGTTACATGGAATGGCTGCTATATATCTGCTGAGTTTGCCTTCGGTTCAATTAAAGCACAGCGGCAGTGCCTATGAAACAGGTGGATCGGCAGTATGGAACAAAATCTTTACCTCTCTCTATCTCTATCTCTATCTCTATCTCTATCTTGGATTGGAAAATACCTTTCCAATTGAAATGATTGAATCTGGGGTATCACTGGTTTTTCCACCTCAGTGAAAACCATGACCTCATCAGATATTACCCTTGCAAGGTAAGATGAATATATCATCCTTAGCAGTGCATATCAATATATACTGGGATTAGATCAATAGAACAGATTTTTTCTGTAAAATAACAAAAGCTTCCTTCTTTGTTAAGTATAAATGTTTTTTCTGCTTTCTAATTTAAGAAAATTTTGTTAGTCTCACATGGAGAGAAAGAGGCTTAAAACGTAGTGTTTCCTTGAAAGCAGAGCTTAGATTTGGTATCGGCTTTTCACAGAAATACCGAGACAAGTTCATGTCCTTGATGGGCTGCCTTGTGAGGATACTTTCATGTGAGGATACTTTCATGTTAATGATTTTTGGCAAGTTAATCAGGGACAAGCAGAAAACTTAAAGAGAGATTATCTACTGTCTACACCCTTCAAAACATTTAATAAAAGTGTCCCCTAACAGCAACATGTGTCTGTGAAAGTGCGGTAGCCAAAGAGTGAATGCCACTAGTCTTCCATGTCGTATTGACTGTGTACTCATTAAAAAATGTCTATTATCTTTGTTTCTATGTAATACTGAAAAAAGGACATCCTGCTCTATAAAAGACAGTATCAAAAATCAAGAAGAGTCCCTTCTCCATGTCTGCTAATCATCCTTTAGGAAACCTTAGGCAGTCACTTTGCTGCCCAGTGTTGATGTTCTAGATGCCGCCTCAGCGCTATCTTCTTGGCCATGTGCATATAATTGCTTGCCTGGACTCCTCAGAGCTGTCAATGTAGAACTGTAAAAAACAGATGAACTGGCCCCAAAATATACCATCTTGGTGTGTGAAAGTAGCATAGTGGTACCTATAACAGGGCTGGTCACAAAAACAGGGCCTCTTGCTGGAGTGCTAGCAGGGATTCTGTCCTGCAGCTATTGTGTGGTGCTGCTCGTTCTCTGAAGAGGAGCTCATTAGCAGCAACAGATTCAGGAGATGGCAGCCTCTAACCCGCTTCTGTGTGAAGCCCTGATTGCTAAACATCTCCAGTAGGAGCTAGCACTTTTCTTACAGACTGCTGTCCACTGACAGAAGGTAGCAGAAGAGATCTGGCTGCCTTGTGAGAAGCCTCGGTACGGTACTGTGCATGTAATCATGTTAGGCTGGATCATTCTGTCTGTCTTTACTGCTTACTTCTGCTGAATGGTGATCCTGCCTATCCAGGCTTTCCTTTCGGTTTAGTGGGAAGAGGTTTGCAGCCACATCAATTACATAGATGTTCCACTGAAACCATCTACAAAGGGATCCACAAGATTTGAGACCTGGCTGTCTGCTTTGTGATATTTTTCTTCCTAGAAATGCTTATCCTCGGGGACATAATCAGGTCCTTCTTCCAGTTGTGTGGTGCTCTCCCTTCACAGCACTTCTGAAGTAGCTTATCTACAAATGCCTGCAATATGGATTCTGTCTGTTCAGCAGACCATCTGAAGGGATGTATATTGTTCAGATATATGGGGAGTTAAAGGGTCTGATATGAGACTGTGGTGGTCTAGGCTATGCTCTGTGCCTTGGTAAGAAGTTTTGGAATAATGGGGTGTGCTGACTGAAGTGCAGAGCATCAACGCTGCATAAAGAATTTGGGGGATGCTGGAGGAGAGCCCTCTTAAAGTTTGTTTTTTGACCTTAAAACTGCAGTGCTCTCAGTTCAATATAAAGGGCATTCCAAGTGCCAGACAATGTGGGCAGTCAGAGAATTTGGTCTTGAGGGTGCTGCTGAAACTCTTAACAAGGCAAGTTGTAACTGCAACACAGCAGTTGAGTTGACTTGTTTTGGCCATAGCTCTGCCATGACTGTTTTAACATGTGCCAAGCTGATTATAGTCTGCAGGAGACTATGTGCCAATTGAGAATTGCTGGAAGGCAGGCCAACATCAAAACAGTTAGAGGGTAAACTGCTTGTTGACTTTGTGAGTGACTTCTGGGAAGAGGGGCAGCCTCTGGCAGCCTCTGAATTTGTAAGAATGGAAGGAAGCAGCATCCTTTCAGAAATGTTTGGGGTGGTTATGAGAAAAAATAACTCTTTTGCCTCTTTGAGAAGAGAGTTGTGGGAAAGGTAGAGTGGGGGAAGGGGATGGAGAAACTTGCTGATTTTGTTAGGAAATCAGTTAGTTTTTCCCTGTTCACTCCAGTTCCATCCAGAGGATTGGGGCCCTATATGAGCCAATGAAGGCAGACGGGTTTGGAATACTTTGTGGCTTTTTGGCCACAGCTGGATAAGCCAAAAGTGAAAGGTTTAGGTTTTACCTATTTAGTAAAAATGGGCACACACCTTGCAGAGCCCCTGGATATGTTTCTGCTGGTTATAGGTTGACCAGTGCTCTGCAATCATCTTAATCCATCTTAGTCATAGCATTATTTTCTAGCTTTGGCCAATGCCTGAAAGATTTACAGAAGAATCAGGAACTGATAAGTAAACTTGTGGCACTTAAACCTTTTCATGATGAAATGTATCTAGTTCATTAAATCAGACTCTCTATGAACATTTTTAGTTTTGCCTTTAATTCCCTGTATCACTACAACCAAAACGAGTTGTGGTGTCTGCATGTTTTTAAAATAAACAGAAAAATCCTTGATGATGCTGGACAAGATGTTCCTGATAACATGTTGCCAACAGAAAAGTTCTCATCCTTGAAGAAAGTTTTTCAAGTGGTCATGACACTCTCAATCATGTAAGCCTTTCTTCAGAACAGACATTCGGTGCCCTCAAATGACTCTTTAGACTTGGCTCTGAAACAGGCTGACACAAAAGGGGCTAATTAACACACACATTTTCATGTGGAGGAATCTGGTTTCCAAACAGATTTTTACCAGCAATATAGCTGACGAATTGAATCTGCTACGGCTGTTTCTTCCGTCCAATTTGAATGAAAATGGAAATAAGGGTAGGAAAGGGAGAGACATTTCATTCCAGTGATGATACAGACATGATGAATTCTTTTGAGCTGAACTTATGCCATGTTAAGTTTCTGCTTCAAGAAGCAACGCACAAAGTATCAGGGGAAGCCATTTAAAGTATAGATGGATGTTAAGTATGCCATGCACAAGACCACAGGGAATGCCTTGAGCCTTCTTTCTGGAGGAAAGGTAGAAAGGGCACAGAAAGGTGGTCTTGCATTGTAGCACCGACCTAGAACTGTTAAGGTCAAATTCCGTTTCCCACTTCTTCAATAGATTTTGTATTTTCTAATTCCACTGTTTTTTTACACCATACATTCTATGCTCTACTCTGCATAGAAATTTTAAGGTGGGATGCCCATCTGCCCAGGCAATTGTGAAAGAGCAGTGAGAAAAAAGAGTGCAATCCAGAGATCAGACCACACCATTCTCCTCTGCTGCATTAGGAGCAGACATCCTTAATGTGCAGGGATACTGCACTAATGTTTACTCAGGTTCTCCTGCTTACTTTTAGATACTCCCTGTTCTATCTAGATTGATTCTGGACCAATGACTCTCTTACTGTCATCATTATGGGAAATTATATATGCCCCTCTTCCCACCATAGCAGCTATGAAATGTTGATAGCTAATTGCTCCAGACTAATCCACTGCATGTACTCTTGTTTCTGACAGGGTATCGGAGTGGCTGCTAGTAAGGAGTTCTGAAGATAAGAACAGATTTTCACATGTTTTAGTGCAACACAAAGAGTCCATTGTAACATTATGCCCTTTGGATTAACATTAAAGAAATGACTTTTTGTCAGTTTATCAAAGGAAAATTAAAGTTCCTTAGACATCAGTTATACTGAATCTGAGCCTTTAATCAAACTGACAAGAAAAGATAGAGAATTTGAGCTAAAGAATGTGTTTATAGCCTTAATGTTGAATGGTATTTAACTCTGTGTAACCTACTGATTTTTACAGAGTTCTGTCTCACTGAAGATATATACTTCTCTATCATTCCAGCTTAAAACTTTCCAAAAAAATCACCCCATATTCTAGGCTGCATTTTTTTCTCTCTCTCTCATTCCAAAGACAAGAGAATAATTCTCTAGAAATTATGCAGTCAGAAGACAATTTGTTTTGTATCCAGAAAAACAAGGAACTCCTCTTAAGAGAAGTTTGCTGTGAAAGCAAAGGCAAATTCTTACTGACACTACCTGGGCAGTCTTTATCACACGAGGAATTGCTTTTGCAATATTACACGGATAATATGTACTGAAAATTGCAATAAATGGGAATTGCCCCAACTCCTGTTAAAAACTTTAGAAAACCTTTAATGAACACAAATGCTAAATGTGAAGCTTCTACTTAAGAATGTGAAGGAAGGGTTTGTGGAAATTATGTGAAAACTGTTGAGTTGGTTAGCAAAAGAATTATCATACAATTATTTGGATTATAGGTTTTTCCTGTAGGTTTTTCCTAGGTATCTGACAATTAGAAAAATGAGAAAGCAACCTACAGTTCTAGAAATAAGCCTCCTGGAAAAACAGCTGGAAGTAATTATAAGACCATGGCTAAACTATTAAGAGCATAGGTATTACTTTCAGTTTGGAGCCAAAGGGACAGTCGGCAGTTAAAGAGATGCTCTGGGGAAAGGGAATAGGAAAGAGCTGTAAATATAGAAGATAAAGGGCCAAGTTAAAAGCAGTAATAAGAGTAAGCAGAGACTGTACAAGGAATATAAATACATATGTTCAAAGGAAAACACATTTTTAAAGTCAGAAAAGTGTAGGAATGTCTTGAGAGTTGTCCAAAGTCAAGCTGAATCAGATGTTTCAAAAAATACTAAATCAAGTGCTTATCTAACCTTTCTCTTCTGTTCTTCGTATAAGGGGCTTGTTCTTCTTTTCTCTCTCTTGCCATCTCATTTCTGTTTTCTTCTTCATTTTTCAGAGTATTAAGTATTTTTCTTAGCTGTAGTTCACCTATGTTACATGGTCTTCTCTTTTCTTTATTGTTTCGCACTCCCATGGGTTATCTGCCTTCTTTAGCATAGTTCTCCTTTTCGCTGCTGTTGTTTACCAGCTGCAGTGATTTTGAGAATTTGAGATAGCAAACTTTAGGTGGATGATGATACAGAAGAGAGGCATTTTACTGTTTCAAGAACTTTTTCTTGGAAATGCTTTCATTCTAATTAAACTATTAGGAATGTCTAGTCATTGAATACCATGGCTGATAACTTGTGTCAGCAAAAGTATTCAGAGTTATTATTAAGACTCTGAACCCTAATGGAGGATAGATTTGTGTGGTATGACAAGTGATGCCTGAAATTCTGGAAGGTAAAGAGGAAATACTGAAATGTGGGATCAGTGACATAACTAGCCTAGGAAGAATAACAGCATAGATTGTATTTTTATGTGGATTTATAGTAGTATCGTTTGTGTTCAATGTCATGCTGAAGTATTAATCAAGGCTAAAATAAAAGAAAGATACCCACCTAACAGAAGAACAATAATATTTCATATAATAGTTTAGGTATTCACTGGAAACATAATATCTGCATTTTGAACAGATCTACTCATCTCTTAATTTCTGATGGTCTTCACTCAACAGAATATTGTTATAATCAGTAGACAGATAACATTAAATAGATGTGAGAACTGGAATTGCTCTTCTTTAAGCTTCCATCCATCGTTTGATTTTCAATTCTGGAATGATATTAGATGCAGTAATTCTACAAAGAGATTTACCAGCTTTGCTGATACAAAAGGAGACATTCTTCTATGTGACCCTTTAAAAATGTTAGCTAGGCTGGCCAGCCCCTGGCCCTGGAGGAATTAGGAAATGAAAGCTGGTCTCTCATTCAGCTCCAAAGAAAATAATAATGAGAGAAGACCACTACTCCCTCCATACAAAAAAAATGGCTAACAAGAATAAGAAAGGGTAACGCTTGTCACCAAGAATTCCGTTGAAACAGCTGATGCAAACACATCTGTACCTCCCTCGTTTTGTTACAGCTTGACTAAACTACGGCTAACTTTGGATTTACAGACATTCTGAAATATGATGATGTGTCCTATACTATTAAATTTGTTGATTTTTTTTTTACTCTCTTAAATTCATTGCCTGTTCAAATTGTGTACCATATTTTTGTCTTTTGGAACCAATGATTAAAACTCTGGAATTTTGATTTATAATTTCAACAACACTAGAAGGTATCACATGTAGGCTTGAGTATCTTTTAGCAGAATTTCTAAAGGAAAGCAGCATACAAATACTCCAGAAAGTTTTGAAAATAAATCTTGAAGACTGTTGAAAGAAAATGTTGAGCCACAAAAAAAAAAAAAAGTTTAATTTGTTGTGCTGATGTGTACAGAGCATGTGCTGTGTTTGGGAGGTGTCAAGTTTAGCATGCTATCTAACCACAGTCTTTTATAGTGGCTGAGGTCTAAACTTGACCCAAGTGCATGTTTAGCCAGATGTCATTTGTGAGTACAGGAATTTGGACTGACTTTCAGATAAACCACAAACCTGGATGAATGAATGTTGTTCCAGATGCATTATCTCATAATCCTAAAGAAAATAAGATTTCAGATGAAAGGACTATAGAACTTTCCCTTGTATGAGCTTTAAAAGCTAAGGCTAATCCTGAAACCATTGAAAAGGTTTAACCTACCACTGTGTGAAATTTTAGACAAACAGAATGTGAGAGCTTTAATACTTTTAGAATCCCATCAAATTAGTAAAGGAATATTCAAAATTAATTGAGCTGGTTCAGCGATCTTGAAATACATGAAATTTCTCTCTTTAAAACACTTTGCATGCTGTTAGCTTACGAAGTGCTAGCATCATTTTGATAATAAAAGGAATATGTTTCATTGTGGGGAACTCTTTACACACAGCATTACCCAGAAACATCATAGTGGTACTGCCATTCAATAAGACATTAAAACTTGTATTAAATGTCTGGAGAAAAACGAATTGGGGAAAAGAGAGGAAGTGTCTTTAGGAGCTATATTTGTCCACCAATGAAAAAACAGTGTACTTGAATCATGGAGATTGTACGCATATACTCTTTATTAGATGAGTGTAACTGCATGTATGTTGCATACTTATGGCTCCCCCCCAGCTACCTTTCTGTGTTCTTGCAGGCAACTTAGGCTACTAGTCTGTTACTCGGTTTTAGCTAATTAGAGAAGTTGGGTGACACCTTCCAACCCTCCTTCTCCCACAATATCCCAGAAGATACAAATATAGAGCAGAGCAGTGAAAAGCTTTTATCTTTTTCAAAGCTAAGATCCCAAATTGTTGTTGCTGCTATGTCATTCTCAAATCTGGGTCAGGTTATGGTGTGCTAACATGTTATCATGTGTTTGCTGAGCTCTGGGAAATGTAAATTGGCAAAACTATGTCTCGGTTTAAGTGTTTTTTTATAGACTAAGCTAAGTCACAGTACTTTCCCTTTGCTTCTAAGAGTGGCAGACAGAGATCACCTGATGCATGATAATTTCTTGGGCAATTTGGTAATCTTTCTGAGTTATTACTGAAAGATATCCTAAATATTCTAAAAAAAACTTAATACCCGATGATAGAATTTATAATGCAAATTACTTCCTGTGCAAATGCAGTAATTCACAAAACAGATACTTCCAGGTACTTGTTAACAGTGAGGCATTTTACTGGATTACTATAATCACAAATTAAAAATAAGAAATAGGATATGGTGCCTAAAACAGTAATTGAAAGAGAATGTCCTTACTACTTTGTTGAGTAGCAGAGTTACTGAAAGAAACTGAAAGCACAGTCACTTCCTGTGAGAGAGAATGGGTATTTATAATTTCCTATCATTTATTCTTTCGATACGCGATCCTCCATATATAAAGTATTTGCATATGCAGTTTTTACATATTTCATAATGGAAAATAAAAGATATTAGTAGATATACTTTCCTTCTAGACAGAGAGGCAACATATAAAATAATAATAAAAACAACTTCCATGACTATAGCTCTTTCAGCAGAATATCTCACAATTTTTTCAAAATTGTAATTAATAAAATTTACATTCATACTGTTTACATTTACCATAGCCAATTCTCATTCAGACCTTTTCAAACATCTTGAATTAGGGTCTTCAATTTACAGACAGGTAAACTGAAGCTGTCAATAAAAAATATTGAATCACACAGTAAAAAAAAAATTCTCACATTCACCTTTTTGTTCTCTAGCCCTATTAAATTACTTAGCTAAATAGTAATGTCTAATGCCCAGTGTTTAGCTAAAAAACAATTCTTGTAGTGAGACTTAATTCCCTTGAAAAATTGGACTTTTCCTGTCTCTCTATCCTCCTGTTAAAACATAAAAAAAAAGACTACTACCATAGTATTGCTCTTCTGACATGCAGATGTACTCAGAATAATTCTGTCAGTATGGAAGTTGGCACTGTGGCTGACAGGCCTATGTAGGAGTATAAAGAAAAGTTTTGTAGATGGCAGTGAAATGTGCCATATCATTTGGAGGGGCTATTATGGAAATGCATGAGCCATTCCATGTATAATGTTTAATGTCATTTCCATAAAAGGTAGGAAGCCTCTCCTCCCAAGCTCAGGGGACAGACTTGCAATGAGTCTGTCTGTGTCCCGAAAGAGCAATTAATTATGTTGACACTGAGCTGTGTCTCAGCCAGGCATTCCATGACATCTCTACCTCTGCACAACACCACACTGAGGAAGGTATTGTGTATCACTGTTGGTTTCCCCCATGTCACTGGAGTGATTAATGGTTTTTAAACTCCAGTTGTGGAAGCAGCCAGAGAATTAACAGAAATATAGGTATGGGAAACAGTGACATGGTGTGTATATGCAGGAGCTGGATATCAGTTATGCTGAAAATATTACTGTTAATGTCTTAGAGAAATATTTGGCTGTGCTCACACTATATATATCTTTGAGATGCCTGTATTAGCCAAACAATAAAGGATTTGAAAGCCTCTTCTGGTAGTTAATTGGTACAGGTTTGTGTCAAAGAAGAATGATATTCCTTTAGTTTGGGAATTTAACACCTTGTTATAGATATTTTAGGGTGTGTGAGAGGATGATGCCAAACGGCAATGTGTAATAATGGCCAAAATTGCTATAATGAGGATCACAGACTTGAGTACACTTACTCCTTCCAACTATACTCTTTCTGGATGAAAAAGTGAAAGTTGCTAACATGATGCTCAAAAATTTCCCTAGCCTTCTTAATATTTAACTTGTAGCAGCCCAGTTGACTTTATCTCTTGTTGACCATTTACTTACCTAATCCTTTCCTACTGCAGTCACTTTAAAATAAAAGACACATCTCTAGTAAGATGAACTTTGTTCAATCTTTGCCTCTTGAATGGGACTCAGGTGCTACTCCCATCCTCTCAAGAAGAGTAAGAGCAGTAACTAATTACTGTTACTGCTGAGAAAGGCCAATAAAAGAATCTCCATTAAAATCTTAACCTGGGAAATGAGAGAGAAAATGGGAAATGAGAGAGAAAAAAAGAGAGCTGGTTAGTTTTCAAGCAG
>NW_010590006.1:10973-26607 GCF_000705375.1 Tinamus guttatus
TGCTGAATGACCCGTCAGCAGGTTAAAGGAAACAGTTCACGTGGGAGAACACCGGGTGTGACTGGACAGCGGTGGTGATGGGAAAGCTTTGCTGCTGTTTAAGGTTGGGGTTTAACCCTGTTTTTACTCCCCGCCTGGGGGAGGGCCCAGCCTAAGGGCTGTAACGGGACATTCCCCTGCACCAACTCCACTTTACTCCAATTCCCTTTCCCCTAGGAGCCGTTAATCAAAGCAAGCGACCACGAAGCACACGTCCGCACGCAGCCACAACTCCCAAATGGGAAAGCTTTGCTGCTGTTTAAGGTTGGGGTTTAACCCTGTTTTTACTCCCCGCCTGGGGGAGGGCCCAGCCTAAGGGCTGTAACGGGACATTCCCCTGCACCAACTCCACTTTACTCCAATTCCCTTTCCCCTAGGAGCCGTTAATCAAAGCAAGCGACCACGAAGCACACGTCCGCACGCAGCCACAACTCCCAACGCCCTTGCAGGTGATGGGGGCAGCATGCACAAACACAAACCTCTCTGCTCAAAAGCTCTGGAGATCTCTGCTCCGTTCAGTTGCCAGTTCCTACCTCACTGCTGCGTCCCGGCTAAGGGCCCCGTGGCAGCCCCCGGACACGCGGCTCCTTCCTGCACCAGGGCCCCGCACGCGGCGGCGCGAGCTCCGCGACACGGTCCGTGCTGGAACGCAGAGCCCCGTGCGCGGGGCTGCTCCTGCCTGGGGACACGGAGCTCCTCCCGGGACGGCGTCGGGCACCAAGGCCTCGTAAGGGACCCTAATTCCTATCTATCTAACACAGTTAACTGAAAACGGGGTAGGCATCTGAAATGCCTTGGAAATTCCTTTTATTTTTTAACAAGATGTTGAATAAATTCTTTCAAAGGGCAGTGAGGAGTGACTTAGCAATGGAAATTGTGGCCTCTGAAATGCCTCCATGTTCAAACCATGGCAGAGAAGTTTGCCAGAAACTCCGGGCTTGAAAGGGCACTGTGAAACTAGAGCCTTACACAGCCCAAAGCAGGCAAATCACGATCCTAAAGCAAACCACAGGACTCTACCAAGCTTTCACAGCTTGGAGTATCACCAAGTTTTTAATTTACTGGAATCTATTCATTATTTGAATTTATTTTCTAGATATTATCAAATCCCGGTACGTTTTGCACTGGTACTGGCTAACTTGGGCTGTTTTGCCACTCGGATGGTACAGAAGCACTTGCAGAACCACCATTTGCATGTACAAAGTAAAAATTCACATTACGGGAGACCCTGCTCAGCCAGCTTGCAGTTTGTGTTTCATAAATAACACTAGTGAACTTAAACATACTAATAACTCTGCTAAACAAACAGAAACATACTTTAAATGTCATCATTCATGTGGTTTGAGGATTACGGGAGAGCTGAACAAGCGCAGAGGAGGGAACCTGCACCCACACTGAAGCGCCGCTTCCTGAGCGTGGCCAAGGCCCGCGGGGCGCTGAGCCCGGCGCACCTCGGTGCACTCTGTGCTTCACCCCCGGCAGCATCTTCTGCAGCTCCTCTCCTTGCCCTCCTGCAAACAGGGCTGCAGCCAACCTCCACCACGGGTCCTTCATAGCACAGGTCTGTGCAGCGGGCAGCCACGACAGACAGCGGCGCTATTTCATTTTGAAATAATACTGGCTGAATTTGAAGTACAACTACCTCAGTCAGGACCCTTGATGGGGAGGCGGGCCCGGGTTCCCTTCTCCTAGAGGCTCCTGCAAGCCGACAAGTCGCACGGCCGTGGGGCACCGGCAGCCCCGCGTGAGCTGTTCCCTGCCGCGCGCTGACCCGGCCCGCGGCGCCAACGGGACTTTCCTGTCTCACGGTCTCCTTCCCGCTGCCACGGGAGCCACCTGCATTACTGCAACGGGGACTCCAGCGGGGTTTTGCACAGCGTTCTCCGCGCCGAGGACCAGCAGGGCCGCCCCAGCGGGGTGGGGAAGCCTTGCCCGCGCTCCGCGTCCTTCCGCGCCCTTGGGGACCTCACGTTAAATCCGTTCCTGCCCCTGTCAGAGCCCGTCCCTCGGCTGAGCGGCTGCCAGGAGCACTCCGGCCTCCCCGGCAGCGACTGCAGAGACCGGGGCCAACAGCCTGGAGCAGCAACAAGGGAGGCTGCGGGTGCAGGCAGAGTGCCCGTAACGTGGACCAAAAATGGGAAAAATAAAAGGAATCCGCAAGAATGAATGAAGTCTTCCTGCCACCCATCACAGACTTCCATTTATGAACCGCATCTAAACTCACTGGCTGCACTTCATATTCACGTGGAATCCACTAGAATATCAGACAACAGGAAGTTGATGACTTTTTGTAGAGGTTGTTTACATTTAGGTCCCAGAGTTGACAGTTTAATTTATTAAGTATCTCACCCTGTATAGTGACATTTTAACTAATTAGTATGGAACCAGCTATACACACTGCATATGTACAGTTATTTTCATAAGGCATATAATATCTTTGCATTGAAAATAAATTAACATCATTAAATTTAATTTAATATATACTTTCTTTGAGGTGTTTATGAAAATATTTTTCTCTATATTTTTGTATGTGACATGATAGAAATATTTCATGGGAATTACAGCTTAATATATTTTATCTTTATAAAGGCATATACAACTTTGAGGCAGTGTTTCTGATGGACAGCAGAATTCCTAAAGAATTTGTATGTGCTTCTGTGTTTCGAAATTATATGAAATTGACTTTAAGAAGTAACTTGATTAAAAAAACGCACCAATGCACAGCCAGAGGCTGACAATTAAAACTAATACATAGCCACATGAACAATATATTTATATAGTTAATATTTTTTTTTCAAGATGATCAGTACTAACATAGAGTATTATACATTTGGCACTACTGTTTGCCATTGGTCCAGCAATTGGCAAAAATTTGTTTCCTATGTATAAATCTGTTTGAGCATTAGATCTGGCCTAGACGTATTTACTATTTATAAAAAAATATTTAGACAGTAAGCTCACGCTGAATAACTAGGTCTACTGTATTCTGGAAACTCTTCAGTAGCAGTACAGCTTTCTCATGTTCCAGATGTACAAAACTGTGCCCGTTTGCCTGAAACACAAACAAAGAAGAACAATCAGCGGAGACTCTAATTAGTACCTTCATGTGGGGACAGCAGTAGGTGACATACGCAGAGGGAGGTTGGGGAATCGTGAGGGCCAGAGCGGATCCGGAGGCAGGACGCAGAGCGGGGGCTGCGGGGACACCGAGGGACACCAGGGACACCAGAGCCCGGGAGCCGCCGTGGGGAGCGCCCGCGTCGCGCCGAGGCGCTGCCCTGTCCCGCGGCCCCCGGCCGGCCAAGCGCTTGTGCTCGGAGAAACGGGACCACGAAGTGCAGGCACGGGAAGGTTTCATCCATGTGCCAGCACCAGGAGGCCGCTCTGAGGTCTGCTGTGATCCAGAGAGAAGAGGAGGAGCAATCCCCACTTCAGGGGCTCCCGCAATGGCACCGCCTGCCACGCTGGGCCCGGCGGGGAGAGCCCGGGCGCGGGGAGCTCCCGGCGTTCGTCAACCTGAAGCCCCCCATGTTTCCTGCGGGCCAGCACAGGCCACAGTCCCCAACCCGGGGCCATGAACAGCCGGCCGGTTTCTGGGTAACGTGTCTACAGAGCAGAGCGGTGTTTCTGAAACAGCATCAGCTGATCGTTTTCCCTCTGCACATATTCACTGTTATCTGCAATTACAATGCATTTCGGACATCTTTTTGTTGCTTTTAAGCTTATTTTGGACAGAAAAGTCCTGACCAAGAATAACCACCCAAAAGACTCACCACGGGTCTGTCTCATGGCTGCCACCCAGGATTGAAGGCTTTGGTTTGGTTGTTTAGCTCCTGGCTAAGCTGCTGCAACGTCCCTGCTCCGGATTGTCCTTTCCCTCTTTCCTCCACCCCGGCACACAGGAACGTCCCTGCCGGAGCGTCGCCTCCTGCCGGCCGAGCCCAGACCCGCTCTGCCCACGAGGAGGTTCCCGACCCCAGGGAACAACCGTCTCGTGGGGCCGAGCTGCTCAGCAGCACCAGGGCAGGGGCAGGGGCTCTGCGCGCTGCCCTCGCGGCGTCACTGCCTTTCGGCCCTGCGCTCTCTATAAAGGGGCCTCTTAATGTAAAGCTCATCAAGGGCAAACATAGTATGAAAGAAAATGAGTGATACATTGTTAAGGCCGTTTTTGTTCCATACTGTAACCTGCTGAAGAGGTGTTTAAGTCAGAAAATAAATGTGATTCTGAAAACACTGTTACTAAGTAGCACAAATTTAGGAGCATCTAAGTGGGTTGCCTGAATTGCTTTGCATTAATTTGCAAGGTAAACAGTGCATTATTTTCTTCCTCGTTTTCTGACTCATTACAAATTTGCATAACTAAAATTTCCTATCAGAAGGCTACATATATTAAACTCATTTCAATTTTGGGAAATTCTGAAGTCATAGATTCTATTCCTTTAAATTACTTTGTATGGTATTTTGATTAAGGCATTTTGCACTGCAAGGCAAATGAAGGACCATTTAGCATCCCTGGTGTAAGCCCATTTTAATAACCTTTTAGCAGATGGTATAGTATGAAGTCTATTTCTGATAAAAATCAACCAATTTCTGTCTACACTAATGGTTGCAATCGAGCAATGAAACTCATGGAAAAGGCTGCAGATGCTGCCAGATCTGATGTCTGCTGCGATCGGAAAGCCGGAGCTGATGAAGCCACCGTAGCCCTCCCAGCAGCGGGACGCGGGGAGGCTTTTCCATGAAGAATGTTCTCCCAACGGAGGAGAACATCCTTCACACTCCCAGTCAACGGAAACGATGAACTGGGACTAACCCGGAAGGCAGGCCCGAGACCGAGACATCTCGGTGACAGAGGAGCAGCCCCACGCGGTCGCAAGCCACCGGGCACCTTTCAGCTGCTCAGTTACTTCTGAACTCCCCAGCCGGGTCAAGCAGGGTTTGAAGCAAAGCAATGGATTTACTGCATTTACTGATTCGCACATACTGAAGGCAGGGCACCTTTCCCCTCCCTGATGAGCCCACGGAGGCTCTTTGCTCTGCACCAAGGCAGACGCTGCTCCCTGCCTGGCTGGGAGCCCTCCCCATGCCCCCAGCAGCAGCAGGGGTGGCACTGGAGAGCAACGCAGCCCCAAAACCCGCAGGTAAACCCGGAATTAACTGTGTTCTATACTGGGTGAACACCTGCTGGCTTCCCTGCACTCCATTTTATCCATGGTTCATACTGAGCAAAAGAAGGACTGAAAAAGAGGCAAATAGAAAAAGTCAAAATAATCTGACATGGAAACCATGCCTCGTTGTGCAAATGTTTTGCATCCTGTTCTGCAGATTGTATCCCTTTCCATCCCCATTTATCTACTTGTTCAGGATTTAAAAAGCGGCCACACACAACAGCCGCACAGCGGTCTCTGCCTATCGGAACCATATAAACCAATTCATCCCATTAGGAATATCCTGGCAGTTTATGTCCATTGCCTGTCACTGCAGACAACATGCTGATCATATTTTTTGTTTTTATAGCATATTTGGCCATTTTCTACTTTTGTTTCTGTTACTAAACCCAGTTTTCAATATCACACTTTAATCATCTCTAGCCACCTTTGTACTTCAGTTAGCCTGGCTATTTTCTCTGTTTCACTGTGTTTGCAACAGGTCAGCACCTGAACAGTAGCTGCCTATTGTAGATCTCAGAGAGGATAAAATAATTTCACAGAGAAACATCTTTGTGCCACCAAAGTAGAAGAAATGAGGGCCCAGAATAACGGAGCCCAACAGGGTATTTGCTGGTGGGAGAGAGACTAAAACCACTGAGGCCTGGGAGAGGCAGGAGCACAGACAGGAGCAGAGGGAGCAGGAGCTGCTGCAGGCATTTGCTAGGGCCCTGGCTGGGCTCATCTCCTTGGTTGGCCTGGGTAGGTTATCCCGCAGCCCCGGAGCAGCCTGCGGGGCTTTAAACACTGCTCTGAGCCCCCTGGACGCCTCTAGGGAGTCTGCTCTTGTAAAGGCCCTCGCAGGGGGCTGAGCACCTCCCTTGTCCGGACAGCCGGGACGTGCTGTGGAGGGGGAATTTCTGAATTCCTCCTGTTCAGGAGCAGCTTCTCTGTCTTCTCTCTGGATCAGAACCCACGACTTCTATTTAAAATGTCATTTGACTACAATAAATATTTGCTTCAGAAATGTAAAAGAAAACAAAAGCTGAGATTTTGCAGTGAGTTGAGTGCTTCCGTTCTCCAGTAGAAGGGATATATTTTCACGTGAGAGCATACAAAAACAGGCAATGAAGGAGAGGCAAAAATAATTAAGTCACGTTTCTCTGTGAACACAGTTCCTTACCCTGGTGCCACCTCAGCTGCAAAGGTGAAAATTAGAAACACGTCTTGCCTTGTCATGCACTTAGGCCTGTGAAACTGTTTGGAAAACTCTATTCTCCCTGTTTTTTCTTGTGCTGTTGGTGCCAAAAAGATGGAGATGATACAAAAGACACTTTCATTTAGGGCTGTGTCACCTGGCCACGCCTGGGATAGGCGGGCTCCTGCTTGGACTGCGTGCCCTGTTCTTAGCAAGTTCACGGGTCTAACCCAGCCTCCAGCTGCTGTATCTGCCAGCACAGCCCCGTGCCCCTTCCCCACACGCTCCCCTTTGGTTTTCCAACAGCTTTATTCCCCCCTTCGGAGCTTTCAGAAGTACCACATCTGAAACACGGTTTTAAATCAGTACCAAAATCAAGCAGCATAATAATAGAAAGAGCAGTTAGCTTGAACTGACAACAGTATCACTCTACTTGCAAGGTGCAAAAATCTGCTCTATGAGTCTATTCAGTGAAAAAGCAGCTAACTGATCCCTACCTTGAGAATCTTATCGCCAGGCTGCAGCAGGCTGGACGCTGGTCCGTCAGGCTGAACCCTAGTAACAAAGATACCCTATAAGTCAGAAGTAACAGAGGTTAGGATGCTATCACCAAGAACCACTTCCCAAAATACAGGTGTCTCCCTACTTATTGGTCTGGAGGCTTTCTATCTGGTAATGCTCTAAACACTCGATTTTTTAAATCCATAAGCAGTCAAACAGCAGTACCAGTTTGTGGTAGCTCTCCAGGACCTTAGCTAGGTGTCTCCTGATAAAAATACAATTGTGGTTCATTTGAACTAAGAGGGCACCCCACAAAACAACAGTGCAACTAGAAACGAGGCAAGAGAAACACGGTTATCAGGAGGCAAATGAAAATGGGGCAAGCATTATCCATTTACAGTAATCCTGCCAGGATCTATGCAATTCCCTTTGTTACTTCCCCTAGAAAAAAGCCTAAGTTCTGCAAAGCTGCCTTCCTGCTCTTGTTTGTAAGGTATTTACTGGGCCTGGGCCTCAGCGCTGCGGGGAGGCCGTAGTGCCAGGGCCTGCGGGAGACCCCCAGGAACGTGGGAGCTGCCACGGCCGGCGGAGCCGCCTGCCCTGGGGGACTTAATAAGGATGCAACCACTCCTTTAAGAAAAAGAGCCGAGCATGGGAACAAGTTCTTTCTATTATCACAACAGAAGTGGTTAAAAATGTCATTCATTATATCCTCCATCACCACTATGTGGCATTGTCAAAAAAGACCATTTAGGGAAAAATTCGGAACTTACCTTGTCAGAAGGTTTGAACGGATTTCCTTGTCCACTGATTCCACCACTGATACTAAAACCGAGGCCAGGATTCTTCTCTATTCTCACACAGAACTAAGTTAAAATGGAAAATAGAGAAAGGTAAGTCGGTGACAAGATTAAAGGCAATTCCATACACGATAGCATCTTTCCAGCTATTCCAGATGAGCTGGCCCTCCCACAAGGACCGTGTCCGAGCGCTTCCCAGGACGGAGCCTCCACAGCCTCTCAGGGCCACCCGGTCCAGTGTCCAAGCACCTCTCACTTACGTCCCAGTGGAATTTCCTGTGTTTCAGTCTGTGTCCACGGTTTGTCGTGCTGAAGCAGACACACTCCAACTGGACGTAAGGAAATGGTGGAGATCAGACACGGGAACAGGCCCAAAGAGCCTGTAGGGTCTCCAGCCTTGGACATTTGCAGATGTCAGCTGGACACAGCCCTGAGCAACCCGCTCTAACTTTGAAGTTAGCCCTGATCCGAGGCAGGTTGTTTGGCTAGAGAGTTTCCCAGCTCCCTTACAAACACAATTCTTTGAAACTATAAAACAAAAACTGAGGGGATAAGTAGACCAAGTAACTTTAGTCCCAATTCAAGAACTGTGTACAAGAATACATATGGCACGGTCTGAGAAACTAAAGAAAAACTTCCACAGCTTTGCAATCAAAGACACTGTGGGAGGACAGCAGACCTCCTCAGTGCAGCCGGGAGGCGACGCGGCGCTCTGCAGTGGAAGCTCCCAGTCCATGCCCTCCTGAGCACGTGTCACAGCCGCAGCATCCGCGGTGCCACACTCATGAGAGGCCCAAGAACGAGCAAGCTCCAGCGCAGGGATCTGCAGCAGGGCCGCAGCCCTAGAAGCTGTTAGCACTGAGCACCAATCCCTTCTGCAGCACCGAGTGCTGACGACTGCCCTTTAGCCAGGGTGACCGTAAATGGTACTGGGTAATTGAACAGAAAATTGAAATGACTTCAGTGCAGCTTAATGCCTCTTACTGAGCCGCTCTGAGCAAGCACCGTGAGCCACACCAGACATTGCTCCTGCAGCTTAGTTCTGTACTCAGGCACTTAATACAGCTACTCATATCGGTTGTGCAACACTTCCCACAGGAGAAGGGTTTGCTGATGATTCTGAACCCTCGTCCTCCAGCCAGGTGACTCCGTTACTGAAAATCTGCAGGCCAAACACCCTGGGGAAGGGACTGCTTAACGAAGGAGCTCATGAGCGCCTGCTCTCCTGGTCATGGGGCACTGCAGCTGCTGGAGGCCCTTCCTAGCAGCCCACACACCTCAGCACCTGCCCATGCGCGGCCGTGCCAGCCCCCAGAGAGCTCCTAGGGAATCCGCAGGGATTGCTGGTTAATTCACTGGGACCAGGGGACGCCAGCTCTGCCCAGAAACTTCAGTGCCGAACCGAACGGCCTGCTCAATCCAAGAAAAGGTGGAACGAGTCCCTGGTGCTGGGGAAGGGGAGCAGACCTGTTACCAAGGCAGCCTACGTCCCCCACAGCCGAGTACCTGCCCCTTGCCATGGCCCCCTCTGCAGCAAGGAAGGGGAGAGCGTTGGTTTCTGCGGGAGCGCCCTGCGGCGCCGCGGTCTCACCTGCTCCTGGTAGGCGTCCGTGCTCCTCTGCCCCTTGGTCTGGATGAGGCAGCGCCCCGGCGGCGGCGCGCGCGAGCCCTGCGAGGACGGGATCTGGATGGGCAGCGGCGGCTGGAACTGCTGGATCGTCACCTTGTTCATGTTCCCTTCGTACTGCTGCTCGCGGCTCCGGTGCTGGAGGCTTTGGGAGCCCATTAGAGTCTGGATATGGCTACCTGCCTGTGGGTAACGGAACCCGTTAGGCCACAAACTCAGGAAGCTGAAACGAAGCAATTATTGCAACTTATAGAGTCAAGCAAAAGCAAACCTCTTAAACCTTATCAGAGGTTTGTCTTTTGATCACAATTGGAAACAACTGCGATTAAAAGCTGCAAGGATCTGTCCATTGCATCCAGTGATCCTAGGAGGTTTAAGGAAGATTACCACACCACACTTCTTACAAATGGAAAATATTCCTAATTTCACTCCTCTGCTCAAAAACCCATGAACTGAAAACATGTAATAAAATACAGCTGACTGCTCATCACAGCACACTCTGAAGGTTAATTGTTCAGTATTGGAATATTTTTTTCTGAGAATGGTCTGGAATAAGACAAGTGTCACAAATATAAATATTGACCACCACTGTGCCTTGCACACAGAGTTGATTAAATTCGGTATCACTGCCTGTTCTAGAAAAATGTGTCTTTTATCAAATCTTACATTTCATAATATGCAAATAGTCACATTACCAAATTTCTATGCTAATTTCTTGCAATTTGAATTTTCATATATAATATGAAAATACATCATATGAAAATATGGTTATATATTTTCATATATTTTCATATATTTTCAAGTAAAATATCAAATTTACATTGGTGGGGGTCATATTTTCAGAAGAAAATGGATGACTGATAAGTCAGTCTTTTCAAAAACAGGCAAGATTTGCTTTCTGTTTTACACAGAATCCCAGAAGGGCTGGGGCTGGCAGGGACCTCTAGGGATCACCCAGTCCAGCCCCTGCTCCAGCAGGGACGAGCACAGGGTCCATCCAGGCGGGTTGGAGATCTCCAGGGCGGGCCCCCCCCCAGCCTCTCTGGGCAGCCTGTGCCAGGGCTCTGCCACCCTCACACCAAAGAAGTTCTTCCTCGCATGGAGATGGAACTGCCTGTGTTTCAGCTTGTACCTGTTACCCCTTGTCCTGTCACTGGCCACCACGGAGAAGAGCCTGGCCCTGCCCTCCCTACATTCTCCCCTCAGGTACTTGAACATGTTGATAGATCCCCTCTCAGCCTTCTCTTCTCCAGACTGAACAGGCCCAGCTCGCTCAGCCTTTCCTCATACAATAGATACATTGGACCCTCTCAATGTCCTTCCTGTACTGGGAAGCCCACAACAGCACCCAATACTCAGGTTTTACCCTCTTCTTGACAGGGTGAAGCTGCATAGTCTCAGTCCAGCCACAGACACTACATAAACATTTGAGGCAAATCACTGCAAAAAAAATGCAGGCAAGGGTATTCTATGGTTTTTTATTTACAGGACTGAGCTGCTGTTGCTTATACATAACAGCACACAACTTGGCACTAAAAAAGACCCAAATTCAGTCTGCTCTGCGATGAGATATTCCTGCCCCTAGGAAACACTTGCTGCCCACCCGTCTCCCTGGCTTCGTCCTAAGCCCCCTCCAGCCCGTGGGCCCATGAGGACCGGCCGTGTTCCCCTAACCCAGCACTGCTGCACGCTCCGGGTCCCAGCGAAGCGTCACCAACTGCGGCGGCCTTTTCCGGACAACGTAACATTACCAAAGGATCAAAATGTTTCTTACCTGCTGGCCAAACACTTGGCCGCAGAAGTTACAGAATCGAACGCGCTGCTAGAATTAACTGCGTGTTGCCACAGGAAAAACCCACGTTAATGGACTGTCGAGGTTTTTCTGCAGAACACAGCACTTGCACAGAGGCAGCTGGAGCTACTTGTGCCACTGAACATAAACCCCAGCAATGCTCACAGCGACGGCTAGGAAAGCTCATCTGCCCCGTCCTTTTTGCTCACTCCACTTGGACAACAGGACCAGCTCAGACACATTCAGATACAACTTCTCCTCTGATATTCTCAAAGTGGGTAATGACTGAGGAATCTCTATTTCTTATGTCCAAATTCTCAATCACTCTTTAGATAACAACTCATCTGTGGATGTGAAAGTGCTTTTCAAGACAATAAATTTGTCCTGTGAAGTTTGTACTATTAATATTCCACTTTAGAGTTCAGAAAGATCCTCTGCTCACCTGGGATCAGAAGGAAAAAGCCCAAGACAGAACTTTAACCTATTCCCAGCTCCCTGGGGGCACGGAGCCACGTCCTCAGCCGTTACTGAACCAGGTCACCCTGCACTGCTGAGCTCCGAGCCAAGCAGGTACCAGCGTGCAGCATGGGTCTGTACTTTATGTTGTGTCAAGCACTCATCATAGCAGGTCTGGAAAAGGCAGAACCTCTCCAACTGCACTACCTGTCCCAGATACAACCACTACCCGTGCCCGGAGGGGCCCATGGCAGGAGCACTGCATGCTGCAGAGGAAAGAGTCAATTTAAATGCAAAAAGACTGGGATTCTTTACTGAAAAATGGGTTCGGGAAACGAAGCACAAAGAGCCTCCAGCCTCTCACAAAAAAACAGCTCAGAAGGAAAGAGAAATGGGGAGCTGAAGGCCCCTCTTTGCAGGTGGGGGCTGCTCCAGCTGTGCCGCAGCACCCGGGCTCCTGCCCGGAGCCCCCGGCAGCGCCTGGAACGGGTCTGGCCCAGGGCTGCACAGGCCACAGTGGTCACGGGGCGGCCACGCAACGGCTGTCCCTGGGGCCCACGCACACGGAGCGTCGCCCCGGGGCCCCGCGGCCCACGCACACACAGAGCACACTCATATTTACGTTGCCATCAAATCTGTATTCTCAAGAGTCAACAGGACAGCTCCAACCATTCCTACACCATGTAGTTACGTTGCAATTACCGGGCAGCCTTCCCACCCTGCGTACCAGACCCAAACAGGCACGGCTCTATGTACAGCAGTTTCTGGACCTTTAGGCACCCCTTCATCTCGCCCTAGACATGGTCTGCAGAGCCTGCTGCCGTGCTCGTCCCTGGGATGAGGAAGGCCGGACTCTTCCTCGGCGATTCCCAAGTGAAGCTCTGCCATGTGCTGACTCTGCCTATCCAGCACCTGCCCATTAAAGCTAGCACAAGTATGTCAGTGGAAACCACAATGCATACATCAGTTTACGTTTATAGCATTTGTTGGACTTCATTTCTACAGAAGATTTCCTGAGTCTGACTTCAAATACTCACTGTATTTTCATCTCCAAACGGCGGAAAACCAACACTTGATGTTACTTTCAATGGAAAAGAGATTAGCACTGTCATAATAGCACCCTGCAAACCCCCTGCTGAGAATGGCAGGTAAGTAACGCTCACAATTCATTTTATCACTCCTGCTAATAGGCTTTCTTTGAGGAGATCATATCACACTTCTTGTGTATTCACACTGTGGCTCTTGCTGGATGTGGATAAGCTGAGAACAAATCCTTTTCTTAGAAACAGGATTTACCTATTCTGCAAAAAAAAAATCATCTTTTCTATGCAGACTGTTCCCCTAATTTCATTTGCATTCTGTACATTATTTACATCCACTACAAAAGTTAATTATTTTTAGCTCAGTGTCTAATATTTATCATGTAATTAAAGCAGCTGACAACAAATGGAACAACAGATTGCTCCAGTGAGGTAAGCAGATTCAGTATGGTTATGCCATGTCAGTACCTACGACATCTGAGCAGCCAGAAATGCTCAGAATGAAACTGAATTTCCTGATGGTTTCTTGTGCATCAGAGGATAAAGAAAGTCTTTGAGTAACCTTCCTCTCAAAGCCAACCCCATCCAATGACACAAGGCTGCTCTCCCTCCTCTTCACTGTCCTTTGCCTCCGGAGAAGCCTCTGTGCTGCTCCAGGTGCAATGACTCCTGCCTCCAACAATTCTCTTACACATGTGTGAACTATCTCTTTTCACTATTTTTTTTTTGGTAAAGGCAAGGGCTGCTGTTATTAAAACCACCTTCAATAAAAGAACAGCAGTCAGTAGGAAATGTGCTTCATGAGTACTGGGGACCATTCGAGCTACTCCAGTCACTCCCTATGCACATTATGATTTTCCCACCTGTTTACTCACTTTTATGACTTTACTGCAGGAATAAGCAAGACCAGTCTCCATGCAGATCAACAAGCAATGTAATTACCACTGCTATGTGAGCAGCTCCACCCTCTTAAGTTGAGTGCAAATGCAGTTTAGCTTGTTAACACCCTTCAGTTTTGGGACTAGAACACATGAAACTGGCTGGTTTCTCATAGCCAAGCCAGGGGCCAGATGAGAGCAGCCAGGCAGGGTCTGGACAGGAACAGGCCAGCAGCAAGAACTGTAATTTCGTATTCTGCCACGAGGTACTAGAAAGTAGACCTGTTGACCTCTTATTGGAGAAAATGCTTCTCCAACTTGATAGAGAGTGGATCAGCAAGGATGTGCTGCCTAGGATGTGTCTGACAACACGTCTGTGGCCGTCCACACATTGAGCTGCTCTCCATTTGAACACATTTATTTTTGCCATTAGGTTATTACACCATTAAAGCAAAACGAAGACATTAAATGAAGGATTTTCAGGCTAGAAGGAAGCTGACAGCTCTCCAGCATGGGTGAGAGCACAGCTGCTGAGGCCCTTGTGCCCATCCTGCGTGTGACAGACAACTGGCATCTGCGCACACGAACACAAGAACGGGTATGAGACATGACAAGCCGGTCTGCAAACCACAGCGACTGCTGCGTTAAACTCAGAACTGAAAGCACCTTCTCCCAATCCGGGCCGCAGCAGCCTGCTCCCCTCCGTCCCCGGTGCTGGAAGGGAAGGCAGCGCGGCCGCGCCGGCAGCCGGCCCACGTGGCCGCTTACCTTCTTGGTGCCGGTGTCCGGGGGCACGTCGCGCCGCCCCAGCGGGTAGGGGTTCCACGGGCTGCCGGCCGCCACCTCCTCCTGCCCGTTGTCTAGCACGCTGCTCTGCTGCGACGGGCTCTGCGCGAGAGGGGACGGCAGCCTTTAGTGAGGAGCCAGCGGCCACGGAAAGCTCTGCACATCTACGCTAGCAACAACCCCGACACGGGCAACACGCTACTGCCACACCGCGCAGCATCCCCACTTCTAGGGCATTTTGTTAGCATGTAATCCCGCTGCCACGAGGCTCCGCAAATAACAGGTCTTCAGAGGAATGATGAGAAGAATGAATGATGAGAGAAAAGAGAAAATTAATTTAAAACGGATCCTTATTTTCAGAACAAGTCTTAGCCAAGTCGCATATTTAACTACACAGTTTATCACTGATCATTTGAAACAGAATTTTTTTACTGCTCATTCAAATACCAAAAAATTACTAAGTATTTGCCATCAATATTGAATTAAATACTTGTATTTTCTTTACAAAATGTTCCTTAAGGACAGTACTGAAGCCTTGACTACCATGCCTCGAGTTGGGCTCCATATTACCCTGTTCCATACACTGCTATGCACCTCTGTAGGCTATGGCTGTTCTTGCTCAAGTTACCAGGATATCATATCTGTAAGATTAACCAGTAATTAAAGGCTTTCCTGGGTATGAAAGGACATAACACACATTTAATGTTTCCTGAATGAGAAATTTACTTTTGTTACTCTTTTCCAGTTTTTTCTACTTTTGGACAAAATTCTTCTCTGTCAGATTTTTCACCTAGTATTTCACGTGTTATTTCCAGGAGTGTCGAGGCCATGTGTCCATTTTTTTGTCCTAACTGGATTTTCTATTATTTGTATTTCTTTAATTTAGGTGGAAATTTTGCTCGTGCAGGTATCACTTTATGTGCCAGCCCTTTCAAAGGACCGATTTTATAACACTGCTATCAGCACTTAGCGCTAGGAAGTGCTTATTCAGGTTTAATAAATGGTGGCCTACCAAGAAAAAAGTGTCTATTTTTTCCCCCATCATTCAGTATCCTCTTCAACTTAGGAAAAAAAGGCATGAAACACTTCCTCAGATGACTGAAGAACACACAGAACTGTGTCTTTGAAATATTAAAGCTGAAAACTGGTCAAGGACTTTTTTAAACAAGTTTAAAAATGCTTTAAACTAAGTACCATGATTTAAACCCAATTCCTCAGCGGTTAAGTAAAAATTTCCACCCCTAATTGTTTGCAGTCTAAGAGAGGCGTCATTCTAATTCTCTCATCTCTCAGAACGAGGTGAGCAGAGATGTGCTCTTCCTCACGCTACGCAGGTCGCCCTGGCCGGCCCGGCCGCACGTGTGCTGGCG
>NW_010590006.1:26677-65994 GCF_000705375.1 Tinamus guttatus
GTGCGGGCACCGGGGCCAGGGGGACAAGGACGGGCGCCGCGCTGGCACTGGGGCCAGCGGGACCTCCTGCCTGGCAGACGCCCCCATCACCATTTATCCCGTTTGCTGCCTGCGGCGCCCACGTGTCCTGCTCCGAGCCGGGGTGCGTCATCTGGGATCACGCAGTAACGGACCCCAAAACTGGTCCACTGCCAAATTCCTTCCCGGGAGGAGAATAATCAAAGGAAAAGGCAAGTCTGGCTCCCTGTGCTGAGGGTCACCTTCCAGCTGCCCACAGCCCGAGGTGCCCGAGGCTGCGCAGAGATCTGTGCCCTCCCGGGGGAAGGATTTATAACACACACCGTGTGCTCCGAGAGCCACGGGTTTATAACACACACCGTGTGCTCCCAGCCATCCGTAGGGAGAACGCGGAGGAGGCCGGGACACGTCTTGGGAAGCGCTGCTGGCAAAGCAAGACAGCGCTGCCCCTGTGCGGCCCATGCTCACCAATCCCTGCGGGTCTAAAGGAATCCTGACACCCATCCAAACCAACCGCCACCCTCCGGAGAGCACCGCGGTCCCTGCCCACACATGGAAAAAGGAGGCGCACAGAGCGCTCACTGCTTGCTGATGAAATGGGAAACCCTGTGAGAGCAGGAGGACTTCTCTCTTTCTGCAGGAAAATGCATTAGTCTGCTCGCAGTATTATGCGTTTGCAGAGCTTGGACAGGCTGCAGAGCAGTAAAAAATACCTATGTACTACATCTGGGTAAAGAACTGCAAGGCAGCAGTCACAGCAGGCTACAGGTGGAGCAGACCCAGCGTCACCATCTCCCAGCACCAGGAATTGTTACAGGTGGTTTCTGAGCTGCCAGACCACCAGACTCGCTCACTGCCCACCTGATTCTAGGTCATGGTAAGAGCAAGGGAAATACATAATAAATTGCAGGAGCCTGGATTCATCGGGAAATGCAAAATCTTCTAGACCATGTGAAGGAAAAAATTAAGCAATCCTATACATTTGAATTATTCCATCGACACTAAAATTAAGCAATTCTTCACATTCAAATTATTTCATCAACAGTAACTTTTTTCTTGCTTTCCCATCCATACAAGAATTACACCATTTTCATGCATTTTAACATCAGATTTTACGTGGGTCTGTAGCAATGAAACACTGGTGAAATGTAAAGCAGAGTAGTTCACAGGAGACCAGAGCCAAGAACACGTCATCCTGAGCACATCCGCAGACATCCCACGTGTCTAGACCCCATCGCCACTCGTCCCTGTCTTTTTGCAGTGGTATGCAATACCTCATTGCTAAACGTGCGCTCGAGGTAGGGTCAAACAGACACCTTGCAAGGACTTGTGACAAGAACTATCGCATGTACGAACAGACAAGCATTCCTGGAGAGAAAACGCAGCACGATCCACACGGGAAGGCTGCCTGTGCCCCGCAGCCCCCGCGCAGCCCTCGAGGCGCCAGGAGCCGCACGCGCTGCTCCGGGGGCTGTGGCTGCAGCGGGGACAGCAGGTTGCAGCGGGAGGGCCGCGGCGGCAGCGCGTGCTGTGACGTGGCCTGCGGCCCCTCGGAGACGCCAGCGCCCCGGGAGCGCCCGGCTGCTCAAAATTTATTTAAATAACTCTATACTTATGTATTTGTCAACAACATATCATGAATAGCTGTGAAACGAACAATAAAAAATGGAAAAAAAATCTGTATGCAGTACTTGGAGCAAAAATTTTGAATTATTCTAGGCATAGCAGGCAAATCTCCACACTTATCAGATATAACAGCATACCCAAATTACTGTTCAGATGTGTAAATCCCTGTCTCTTGGAGCCTATTCAAATGCATCTTAAACATTTCTACATTATTTTTTTAAGATTAAAAAGTCATCAACACAGAAAATATGTTCTCCAGTTCCATACACAGATTATTACATCAAGAAATATAACCATCACATCAGTCTGTCTATAACACAAGAGCAGAAAGCAGTAATGACAGCCATGTAAGAAGCTACTTAGTCCAAAAAGCAAGGTTATTGACTGAGCAAACTATGCTATCATCAACTTTGCTTTTGGGACTGAGTATAGTATAAGCATGAAGAATAGGCAAAGCTAAACCAGGAAAAAGCAAACATTAATTTATTTTGTAAGGCTGGTATATGCTGTCCATCCCATACTTACTTTCGGTGGAGGTAGCTCTTGAAGCATTTGGTTTTCAAATTTAGATTTAGTCTGCAAGTTTAAAGTCATGCTTCTGCCGGCATGCATTGCTGAAAACCCTCCAGAGTGCAGCATGCCAAGGCTAACTGTGTTGTGTTTGTAAGCAGCGGTCTGAGTAGAGGAAACAACCACGTGACAGGATATGAACACACATGCTCATTGAATCAAGTATCACACATACATGGTTAAGTTCACAAAGTTTTAGTTTAAGCAAACAAACAGTACCAAGAAATAAATAGCTTTTTGAGGCATGCACTGAGTCAGACGGAAGCAAATACATTGCTACTTATACATAGAATGGATACCATAAAAAAGACTTCAACGCTGACAGCAAATGAATTATGTCGTTATCTGTAATCTGAAATTCGCAGTATACAACATGGTACAAGTCTTTATTTTGCAAATATGGCCAAATTTTGGTATGTCTGCACAACCATGGACGGGCCAGAAGCATAAATCTAGCAGAGGAGGGAGTCAAAGGCAGCGCAGGAAAAGCCCAGGCGAGAGCACGGCCAACCCTGCGCGCTGCCCAAGAGGATTCCTTAAAGCACCACATGTGGGAAACACGGATTTCCACCACAAGCTCCATACTCAGCCTGCCCTGCTTTGCCTGCACTATTCTGCCATCAGTTTTACACAACACAGGGAAAACAGCTGAACTCAGGGAAGAGCTTCAGCCTTCGAGCTGATTTTTGAAGTTTAAGCATTTGATCCTTAATGATATTTTAACATGCATCACATCCGAGACCCAAAAGGTAATGAGTAAGTTAATACCAGACCCATAAATACCTAGTAAAAAAAATATATATGGACACATACTGAAGCTAATTTATGCATTAGGTCATAGTAATTTTTTTCACATCAGTTTATGCAGCAAACCCAGATTCACGAAGCAGGTCATTGAGTAGTCAAAACCACTGGAGAAATCATGCAGCAGTGTTTCTGCAACACTTTGTATAGAAGGTAAATAAGCATAACTTTCTATTGCTAAAAGGAGTAATAACAGTATTTCTTGTTAAAAACAGAGGCAGTGCATACTCCGTGACATTTGTTCAAAGTTAAGATATAGCTTTAAATCCCCTCCACTAACAGTGACACGAATAGTTAAAATATATATATATATATATTTACTTTTTATCTGTGATTTTTCAAATTTTCTTTTATTGCCAAAGTGTATCCCACATGTTTTAAAGCTCCCAAATCATTACCAGCAACATATTCACATCTGTTAATAAGAAGAGATTTTCTTCAGTATTTCAGACAGTGCTACAGCAGCTACTAAATTAGTCATGTGCACTGTGGTAAATTACTTTTAAAGATACTCTTTATAATCCATTTACCCAAGAATCCCTACCTCCAGCTGATTTTACATGTTGACAGAAAACTTTACAGGCCAGTTCCTCTACCACAAAATGCAGGAATCTCATTAGTGGGAATTCTGATGTTTACCACTCTACGTGCAAATAGTTGGAAATATCAAAACACACAACTAAAGGCATTAATTGCAGAGAAATGCCAAACATACCCTGTCTAACCTTCTAGCTTCTATATGTCTAAGTAGCTGTTGTCTCCAGTCAGCGGGCATTTTAGCACAGCTCTCATTTCCCTTCACAGGGGCAGGCCTTGTCTTTATATCACTGTTATCTGAAGGCTTGTCACCATAGTTACCCAAGTTATAGTCTGACGGTATCTTTTCCAGCAGAGCTGCCATTGTAGGCCTAGCTGAAACTGGCCTGGTTTGGGATGTACCATAACTCTCTGTACTGTAGCTTCTCGCAGACAATGGCCTCCTTTGGGTAAGGTTTTTAACTGGAAAGCTGCCAGTCTGGGCTTTCACTTCTTGATATGAAGGATGTTCATCTTCATACCTGCCATTCCTTTTGAGGAACTGAGATTCAGACACTGAGATACTGCTTTGGCGCTCCACAGCTCCTCGATACGGAGGCCTGCCATACCTCTCGCTTGGAGGCAGTTCATGGGGCTCGCTCACTCTTCTGAACATTGACATTTCAGTGGAGCTCACCAACGAATCTGCTCTTCTCAGAAAACCCGGCCTCGAGCCCTGGCTCACAAAGGGGACGCTGACAGCCTCCTCGTTCACCGAAGGCTGAGAGAAGGAGAACATGTGCTCCATGGGAGGGTAACCATGGTAGGCCCTCGGGCTGACCAGCTCCTGGGGCAGGTTTTTACTCTGCTGGGGAACGTACTCGGGATTGTGTTGGAAAGGTGGCGGTAGCCTCTTCTCTGCCGTGACTTCCACGGCGCCCTGCGGATTGAAGCTTTGGTCAAACTGGTAGACTTTCTTGGTCACGGGCGGCTTTGGCTGCTGCTGCTGCACCTTGACGCTGCCGTAGGTGAGCAGCTCATCGTCCAGCATGGGCACGGACTGGCTGCGAGACATGCTCAGCAGCCCGTGCTCCTGTCCTAGCAGCTTATCTACTCTCTCGTGGGTTCCTACGGTATCGTTACCGGATGCATAGTTTTCTAAAGGTATGTTATAAACTTTGTATGTACCAATGTCGATTTCATCGATACTCTGTGATTTCTTAAATTTATTAGTTTTTAAATCTCTCATCATCGGAGAAAGCCTTTCTGTACTCTTGCTGATTGAAATAACACTTTTAGGAGGTTCTGGGCGACAGTGAATATGTGAAAAGACGTTCGTGAGACTTCTGTTAGCATTTGAATCATGATATTCCCATGCTATTCCTGGAGTGTAAGTGCTAGCTATTTCCGGAGACTCTTTGACATGATCTTTCCGCTCAGGCAAAGGGCTGGTGGTGGGGGTATTTTCCAGTTTGGAAGGAAAAGCTGTCCTGTCTTCAAAAGGACTAGGAGTTCTGGTCCAATTTTGCCAAGGATTGGAAGGAGGCACTTCAGATTCATGTGTGTTTCTGAGTGTAGGCTGCTCAAGCTCCAGGGGAATGCCAACTATCCTGTCTTGTCTAATTAACGGCCTGCGTCCATGTGCAGATGTGCTTCTAGATTTAGTGCTTAAGAGAGGGTTAGCACTGGGATTTTCCACTGTGCTCTCCTCTGCAACAAACCCTGTGTTATCGTAGTGCGAACCATCGTTCCAGCTGTCAGCGAAGGTGTCGCTCATGGGGCGCCTGTCGTTGCGCTGCGGCAGGTTTCCTGCTGGAGCAGATTCCCGCTGGCTCAGTAATGGCTTTGTTTCGAGGGGCTGAGGAAATGACTGCACCAGCCTGCAAAAATACAGCAAAACAAAGGAAGATAAAGTATCCTCTATAAAAAAAAAAAAAAAAAAAGCAATCATCAGACAGACACGCGTATAAAGCACTTTATTATTCTCCCATCTATACTTAGACTTCCGGATCATACTGAGATGGGCTCTGGATGCCACTGATTTGGCATGAATGTCTGCAACAGTTTTTGCACTGAAGTACAGAAGCTGTAAATATATACATGGAGAAAAAACAGAGTGAGTCCAAAGTCCTAACTGGCTCAATGCTTTCTGTTCATGTAAATGCAGCTAAACCTAACTTATTAAAAATAATCTTTTGTAAATGCAGGGGATGCTTTTTTACATCTGCTTTAACAAAAACAGAACAAAACAAAAAGCAACAAAAATACAGATTCCATCTGTGCCTGCTCTCACCACCCAGTTTTTATGCATCTCCAGTGAGTAGGCTCCAGCCTTTGTGTTTAATGATGAGAAGCTTGTGGATTTCTTAAGACAGAACTACGTTTAGGCAACCTATAGCTGGAACAGATAATAACAGGGTGTTCGTTTTACAGTGCATGAGCGTTTTAACATTACTGATAGCCAGTGCAAACCACAACAACTTCCAAGGACCTGTACTATGCTCAGATGTCCAGGGAAAACTAAGGCTCAGGACAGAACTGAATAGGAATCACAAACTCTGTTGAATGTGCTAAAAATGGCTATCTGCAGCTCAGGATCACACAGAACACAGTAATTCTAGCTCAACTGTTAAGTGCTTTTAATGCATGGTTGTCCCACATGGTCCAAAAAACAGCTGTAGATTCACTGGTATTTATACAATATGAATGCGGGGCTTCCTCTCTACAGCCTGGTTGACTATACCTCTGTACGCTGCTATAAAACTGAGCTAAAATGGTTTGATTTGAATGTCTTTATAGATAGCACACCATCACTTTGCCTAAATTCTTATGATAATAAAAGTCAAAGGGCAACAAGAAGCTGTTTAAGAAACATGATCACACCTGTTCCCCCACAAAGAATTATTCACTGCTTCTTTAGCCGTTGTCTGCAAGGACCCCATTTTAACACGTGCATTGGAGGACCCTGAGGAAGCCTGGGAAGGGGAATAGTCTGAGTAAGTGCCTGAGGAAACGCTGTTATTCAGACAGTGCATCTTATCTGCTTCAGATTCATCTGTCGATTCTGAAACAAAGCACAGCAAACATTTTCAGGAGGTAGTATTTGGAAAATGAACTTCAGAAAAATTTTTAAAATCATAGTATGAATGTAGAAATACATATGTGCACACATATGCCTCTAAAATATTTTAAAATCAGAGTGAAGTATAAAATACCTTAAGAATTACCCCTTAAATCTTATCTATCTGTGTACATTACATACGCTTTCATCTAGGAATTCACTGTAAGTCAAGGTAGTACCTTTCTTCTCTTTACCCAGAAGAACGAGTTTAGGTGTGTACAGCGGCGTCTCCGGCATGGAAGGACGAAGCTCCCCTATCCTCATCTCACTGGCAGGATGTCCATAGGCATCCTGAGGAATATAATAATGTAGAATAAACACAGGAAACGGAACTCACTTCAAGCTGCAGCAAACAAACATTTCGTAGCCTTCTATTTAACCAAGGCAGAACACACCGAACACCACAGGGGCAGCGTGTCCAATCTTACTGATCTGACAGCTGAAAATGCTACTTTCTTCTACAGCAATTACTTGTTATGTAACTGTGATGTGTTTGTTTAGAAAATGTGAGCAAAACAGATGGAACTTTTAGGAAGGGTCAAGGCCACATAAATATTTTGAATTAAAAAAGTCACAAAGCTGCAAGCTGTCAATAATATACAATAACCATTTCTTATTTTTTCAAGACTGAGAATTCCTCATTCATTTATTCATGGCAAAAGCTCTTCCACTTATTCAACTGTTCCTAAAACTACATTAAATCCAAATTAATTCATCTCTAAAGAATTTTTTTTCTAGCTTAAAATGATTCTGATTTCATGGACTTCTCATGGAGAGCTCAGCAGACGTTAACCTTCAAAGCTGTTCTGCACACCAGCTTTCCTGTCCAGCCAGCAGCAGGACACGTGCTATAAATACTGGGAGTCAAGAAGTGAAAAGAAAATCACACGGTGGCCTTAGGAAGAGGGATTTTAAATTAGGTCACTTAAATTAGGTCATTTAAATTAGGCTTAGCCAGAAGAAGGGAATGAAGACCCAAGCAGGGTCTCAGGGCCATTTCTTAACCCATCCCTGGAAGAAAGTTCAGAAATGAGAAAGATGCCAGAGCTGGAGATAGGCACCTTGGTGGAGTAGGAAGACCCAACCTGAAGGAAGAATGCAGGAATCCCCCCTCGCAGCAGCTTGGGGAAAGGGAGCTGGAAAACGAGCGACACGGGAGCCCCACGTTGTGGGAAGAAGTGCGAGCGCAAAGGGCTCAAGCGACACAAAGGAAACGCATGGAAAGGGACAAGGTGCCACAGCAAAGCGGGGAAGGCTAAGGGAAACCTGCACAGTCCTGGGAGCCGCAGGACAAGCTGTGCTTTTGGAAAGGGGGTGCAAATCCGGGCAAAGAGCATCCACCAAAAAAGAGGGTTTTTGGAGAGATATTAGGAGAAAGTAAGAAATTTGCCATAAAAATGAGGAAATGGTTGAAAGAAATATTTAGGAGGGAACTTGTACTAATGGACACCCTAGGAGGATCTCCCTGAACCCGGACATTTTGTTGATAAAAGTGCTCCAGTAAATGTAGTGAAATTTGAAGTGAATTTGAAGTGAAAATAAAATGCATTATTAAAACATAAAATACTGTACTTTAGATTCTACTTGTTTTTCATCAGAAGATGGCAACTTGCGCTCCTATTTTGAGAGGTTTAGGTTCCATTAACTACTTTTTGGTATAAACAGTGCAAACAAAAATTTGTAGAAACATCTGCCCCATAATTTATCATTGAATAATGTAATTATACTTACATTATTCACTGGTAGAAATGTACACTGGTAGAAAGAACTTAACGGGCAAAAAGGAATAATGGTGGAAGTTAAGATTCAGGTTTAGATAAAAACATTAATTTAATCTATGCTAGTTTGAAATACTAATCCATATTTAGATTTTTTTTTAAAGAAACAGAAACGTTTAACCATGACTGAAACACAGAGAACTGACAGAGCAGTTGCAGAGACTGTTTTATATATATATATATAAAAGCCTCCTCTGTGTTGCATATGGAAAACTGGTGAGGAAAAATTCATGCATCTACCTCTAGCCACAGACATTGATATTTCAAGCATAGTAAGTGCATCATAATGTTTAAATTAAAGAGGAGGTGAAAGATAATACAGTCTAGATTCTGTAACTTACTGTAAGCCCCAGGTCCAGGGGGCCTCACCTAAAGCTATTTGCAGTGAAGGAAGCATTCCCACTGACTTCAGGTTTATTCACCATGTATTAAGTTTAATGTGAATAGAAGTGGCAGAACCTACCATCCATCAGGCGAACAAACTCATTTGCCATTTACGTATTTGACCCAGAAATACACTTCCTGAAGACTGATAGTCTCCATAGCATTGTGAAAAAGAGCAGACTCAACATAAATCTAAATTAACTTTTATGAATGAAACTAGAAACTACGAGGTATGTAGTTCACAAGAGATGCAGAGTGCCATGTGATGGAGTCTAAAAACTAAAACCCCATGTTGAACTCTTGAACGGAACAAGGATCCTGTTACGTTACCTCCACTGAAATCTCCTTTGGTGTCATGGGCCACTTGTGCTCATATGTCTCTTTCACAGTTTGTTCACTGTTCACAGTTGGTGTTGAGTTCTCAGGCCGTACTCCATGGCTTGTTTTGCCCACCAGATTTTGAACCGATTTTACCATATTCTTTAAATCCTCCGGGTATGGAGTAGGATAACGTTTTAGATTTATTTCAACCTGAACATTCATAAAAAGAATTAAAACACAAAGACAAAATGAAAACGACATGCAAACTAAAACTATGGTTATAGTACTATGGTTAGGTGCAAAGCCCTCAGTTTTTGAACTAATCTATTTGGGGTAATGCAATCCATATATTTATCTTCAGGGTTTTTTTGTTTTTTGGGTTTTTTTTTTTAAGTCTTTGGACTGAAATTTGCTCCTAATCTATCATGGAGCTCCAGTGACACAAAAGAATGAATGAGAATGTTTCCCTGTAAAGCTCTTCCACCCTGTGAGAGTACTGTGCTTAATTCTACACTTGACTTGAGAGTACTAACATATTAAATTACACTTTTTCATAACAATACTGGTGTAAATGCAGAATTAATTTATCTATGTTCAGTGTACTCATTCAATCTGAGTTATCTATAACAAATGAGAACAGAATGTGATCTACTGGGACTGATCTGCTCTTTGAGATGGATAATGTGTGTACGTGCACTCAAGTGTATGAATCTGACTCTTATGGACACAGAAAATGGAGGAAAACAGACTCAATCCACTACAGCAAGGGCACCCCGGGGCACACTGAAAAGCACTCTAGTCGACTGAAACACCTACTGTCTCCTGCAGTACTTCACACTCACGTTTGTAACTCTTGTCACCCAGAGGTGCAAAACACTGCATGTGCCGAGCCCAAGGCAGTCCTGGATTTAAGAGAACTCTCCCAAAGTGCAGGGCTGAGCTGAGGGAGGAGCGGCCGGGAGGCGTCCAGCTCCCGAGCGGGGAGCGCGTGGGAGTGGGACAGGGGGGACGCGGCAGACGCAGCGCGACGCAGCGCGACGCAGCGCCCGCCTCGCCGCGCGGAGCGCAGGGAGCCGGCCCTCGCACCTGCCTTTATCACACCACAGGAAACAGAAGTCTCGCATTCAAATGGGTATGGGCTCTGGATGTGAATGTCTTAGATGCAAAACATGACGAGTTGCAAATTAAAACTAAATTAAATACTGGTATATAATTCTGAAGCACCATAGAATAATACTCCAGATTAAGAGATTCTGACACAATTTTAACATAAAATGTTAAAATGTATGGCTAAAATGTCATATGCTAATAAACAATTTCAACAACAAAAATGTATTAAGCGATTTAGGTTGAAAGAAATCCTATTCAGATGTGGCCTAATGAGGCCAATGCTCTTCTGCCAAACCCGCACCATGATTCCAGGGTGAAGGCAGCATTCAGACCCTGCCGGGAGCCAGCTCACAGGCGGGCTCCAGCTGGGCTCACCTGCCGCTGGGACAGGCAGCAGCACGGAGCAAAGGCTGCAGCTCCACGCGTCCTGCAACGCAGAACGGAGCCCAAAGCACTGCCAATTACCACTGCACACCAAACCTTATTCCCCAATTAGAAAATTCTGGCAGATTCAAATGTTACTGCAAAAGTATCATGACCCAGAAAAGAGAATTTGCTCAGTGAAAAATTCTTGATGGAAGAAATCGACTGGCAAATCTATTTTAAAGTACAGCTGGCTGAGAGTCAATTTTAACTATGAAAGACATGAAGCGAAACCTGGTATGCTTTTACAAGGAGCTACCATCATGGGTGCTTGTCGCCTCCTGTAGATGATTTAAGACAACCTCCAAGGTTACCCTGTACAGGTCTGCACGTGGTAAAACCTCCCCACGACCTATCCCACCACGCGGAGCGGCGAGCGCCAAGTTAACAAAGTGTTCCAGAAGGCAGATTGGAGCCCATGTTCCTGCAGCTAAACACAGGCTGCTGAACAGGCTGGTCAAGCAACTCTTTTTAACATTTGAGATGATTAGCCGTGCTGGGAAAAAGCACAGAAATAGCAGAGAATGGAAATAGATGTTTCTGTCCTGTTAGTATTTGATTTGAGCTTATTTCTTCATGGTTTGGGTAAAAAGAGTATTTTTTCTGATAGGGAAAAAGAAAATAAAAGATATTGGCAATACCGGATTGAACATGTTATTTCCCCACTTCCAGTTTTTACCAGCTCCAGGTATTTATAGGTATTTGGGGTATATTCACTGAGACAGGACAGAGGGGAGATGCTCCCTTGGAGGCACGCAAATTGCAGGAAATCTAAGGTCATTTAATAATTTTTCTTTGTGTAAGTAATGCATGTAGCATTATATATAATAGTATAGCATTAAATAGCATTGGCTACAGAACTTTTGTGAAATACATGGTAAGATTTGTTGGTTTTGTTGCAATGAAGCGATGTTACGATCCCTGTGGAGGAGAGGAAGGCAGGACTGCAGAAGGGGATAGCACAATCCCGTGCAGATGCAGACTCGTGTTCTACAACACTGTTCATACCCACTCTTGTCACAAGACGTGGTGACATGAAGGGTAGGGACTGCGCAGCTGCCGATGGCTCCGCCGAAGCCAGGCTGCCTCCCCACGGCCGCGGAGCCGGGGCGGCCCGACCCAACGTGCCACCGCAGCGCTGCATGATCGGCTCTGCGGGCTGCACTCGTGGCCAAATCCCCAAGGGCAGAGCAGAGGAGGCCCCAAAGGCCGCGGGCCGGCCCGGCGGGGCCGCACGGAGCCTCCGCACGGGCTGCCACGGCCGGGGGCCGGGTCAAGGAAAACAGAACCGCGGCACTTTGTGTGGGCCTCTACGTCCGCCCCTCTGCGCTGAGCGCAGCTGATGGCAGCACGCGGAGGGCTTGTTTCCTGCACAAGAACAATCCCTAGGACACGTTTTCAGTCACTTATAGTGTTCTGAAATACCCTCGCTTTAATACAGGGGATTTGATACAACAACACTGAATACTAAGAACAGTACTTGTAAGTAAATAGCATACCACTAAAACATTCCATCACCTTGGAAATTCTTATTTTTCTGTTAATATTTAAACTGCTTTTGACATTTGAAGATATTGCTCACAGTTAAAACTTCGGCTATAAGTGGGGAAAGAACATAAAATTCTTTCAGCTGCTCTATTTTCCATACATGGGCCATACATTGGCAGTTCATCCAGGATAAAATTCCAGGCTGATCTATTTGTTGTGAAACAAATTTATTTGTTATAGTTTTATTTATTTAATATTATTTATTTATTTTTATTTTTCTCCTTACCTGGACTCATTTCTGCTCAGTTAAAACAGTAAGAGTCCATTAACTCTAATGACAAGCAATTAGATGAAAACTCTTAACCAGAAAAAATTAGAAATCATTAAAAAGGAAAATCAAAGTTTTCCAAGGTAAGTGGAATGCTAATTAAATGGCTATAAATAAATGTATTTTCCTGTTATTTTTTAAATTTAAATACAGTTTTCATCTCATATGATGTTGTCTTCAATGACACTTTCTACATTGGATATCACACATCAGGTAAAACTTTGCAGTGTTAAGGTATGTGATCTAGGATGATTCCTTGATGTCACATAAGAAGCAGAAATTTTCATGCCAGGCTAAAACCAGAAGGACCTGACAATATCCCTCTAGCAGGACAAGCCACTAATGACTAAGCTGAAAGCTCTGATTTAATTGCAGATGAGTGGGGGAGGATATTTCTGTTCAAATAATCATCCTTGCTTTCAGGCAGGCTACAAGTTTAAGGAGTGATGCTTTCTGTTCTCCATCCTCTCCTGCTGTGCACACTCACACCTAATGCCCTCGAGTTGCAGAGTCTTCATCTGCTTTCACTTTGAGTGAAATCACCCATCCGATCTACATATTTTTAAAGCATTAAATTACCGAACAGTATTCAAAGTATTAAAGTACTAAATGATTCTCTGCCTCAGTACATTATGTGTTGTCTTAAGTATAAAACACCGGCCACACTAGGAAGCAAACATTAGGGCTGTGGGCCTTAGAAGAGTTAGAAAAAAAACTTTTGCTATCTAATCAACAATAGCAAACCCAGAAATTATTAATGCAGACTTTAGGGAGAAGAGATATGCTGTTCTCAGCTGTTACACTTGAATTACAGCCTAAAGTATTATCTACACATTTAAAACACAAAAATACTTCAACACAAGATCTGTCTGCCGGACACTGCCCGTATTTTCTAAGCACCAGTGTAAATTAGACGAAATTTAGAACTTACCTTAACCTTCCCTGGATTTTCCTCTTCTTCCTTTTTTTCTTCAAACTCAAAGGCAACCGTCATACGTTGCTGTCTCTGCTCTTCCCACAAGGTAGGGTTAAAACTGTCACTGTCTGACGGGAAATCTACAGTTTAATTGCAAACAGCAATCCAACAGAACATGTAATTAGTACACCTAGCCAAAGACTGGGAATGATCTAAAAAGACTAGTTTTTAGAGGATCCTGTGATCTTGGGTTGTTGTCTTAAAACTCCTGAAGGGAAGTAATGAGGGGATTAATACACAAGACATACACAAATAATTGCAGACAATTGCTGCGCACTGGGCTCTCCGGCGGCAGCAGCAGGTACATGCTGCAATTCCTGCCTCCCAGGAACTGAAGGACAGGCTCCAACACCTCCCTGAGGCCATGCTCCTCACAACACAGGGTGCTCAAGAGAACACAACACTGACCACGACGAAGTGATCTGAAAAAGGAATGTGTCCTGCGTTTATGACAGACAGGAGCTGCTGTGTATGCACTGCTGCACTTCTACACCCCTCTGGTTTTACCTCCATCACGTGAATAAGCACTGCACCACATCCCTGCCTGCGCAGGGAGCAGGGAGGGCGTTTTACCTTCATCGCTGCGGGGTTGCTGGGGAAACATGTAGTTAGTCAGTACTCTCTGCTTTGTTTCTGGGTGAGCTTCGGTTTGCAGCGGAATGAGAGCCTTGGACTGCGTAAGAAAGGAAAAACAAGGACGGTTCACCCGAAGCGTGTACGATAGTGACACGGAATGTTAGCACTTGACAAAGGGAAAATACACAAACAGCTAAAATTATGTACAAAAATAATCCTATCTTTGTGGACTAAAACAAGTATTAAGCTCATCTAAATGTTCTTCTCCCATTCCTCAATTCTGATGTGTTTGTAGTTCCTCCTAGAGCAATAGGAGAAATCTAAACGGCAGAAATCCCAACTGCACAGTAAGAATCACACCAGGAGGAAGGCCAGAGGATCAGCTGAACAGGCCCTGCACCAGCGCAGTTAAAGCACCTTGTTCCAGCTGTGGTTTATTTTAAGCGAGGGTTAATGAGGAGCAAGTTCACGCCAGCCATTAGCTCCTCTTACAATAATGCTGCTGCAAGCTCCAGGAGAAGGTGCACCGAGGCCCTGCTATCCCCATGGAACTGCTATATTTTAGTTCTATTGATTATTGCTTTGCTCTGATGCAGCATCCAGGAGTGACTGCCATGGTTCACAAAACCAAATTTTATCTACACCAACTGTAGGCAAGTCAGAATGCTGAATAAATACTGAATATTTAAAAGAAAGCGTTACATTCTGCGGTTGGGCTTAGGCTTCACGTAATTTCAGTCTTTTATTGGAAATAAGAGTGAAAAAGGACAGAATCTTAATTTAACACATTAAAAATACTCATTTTGCATTAATCCTCCTATATTATTTTCCCTCCATCCAGCTTTAAAAACATTTTCTTAACTATGCAAGTAGAAATTAAGATTAAAAGGCAAAGTGCAATGAGCATGGTATCGACGTAGACCTGTTGGGCAAGTTACCCTTGGCTTTGTTCTGGCTCGAGCGGTTTTAGCACCCTCACCACGGCACACACGTGGACACGTGTAAACGCGCGGGGCAGCGGCTGCTCCGGGCTGTCCCCGGCACGCGGAGGGGCTGAGCCTCCACGGCCTTCCCGCACGGATAAAGGATGGATTCACCGGCACCGACCCGGGAATGGGGCCCTAGAGAACGACACTGACCGGCTTCAATGGAAGACAGCTAATACCTGCAGGGGGGCACTGCAGCAAGGTGAGAAAGACGAGACCACGGCATTTTACTGAGATGATTAAGAGGTGTTAGGTACACTGAACACCTCGAACACTCTGCAAATTGAGCATTAAAAAAACACGAGTATTAAAAAGTCATTACCTGGTTGTCAGAAAGCCACAAAGCTGCAAGTTCTTTAAGTTTAGTAAAAGTGAAGGGCAAATTCTTCAATCTGTAAACAATAGAATTGGCACAACGTGAATCTTTCCACAGTAGTTTCTTTCAAAGATTTGTAAGCAGCATATTTTAATTTGATTCTGTTCAAACTGGCATCCTTTTTCGTTTTTATTTTCTCCCACTTTTTATTAAAAAATAGTGTTTTTTTAATGGCATTCCTTTAAATTGTTTCTCCATTAAGAGTGACATTTGGAATCTAAAAATACTCACATAATTCCCTAAGGATGCAAATAAGCTATTGATGCTTTGACTTGGTTGTATTATAAAAATCTGAGGCTTAACAGTATTTTACTGTTTCCACATATGTCCATATGCCTGTATAGATGAGAACATTTTTATATGTGTGTGCGTGCAGGTGCTTAAACCTAAAATTAACATCACAGGAAAGAATTGCATGCCCAAATAGCTGAAGTTTACTTGTCATTACTAAATTACCATAAAATAGATACTACAACTTTTTTTTTATAACTTAAATTAGTACTTGTCTCTGGAATAGTGCCATTTGTGACTTATTCTTCAAAATTTAAAGTGACCGATCTAAGCTTTAATAGTTAACATAAGGATCCTTAAATAACGTTTATCTCAAATGTTCTTTTCAGAGCTTTCTATCTGCAGAAAAAAGAGAATTTTTGCTCTTCGAGAGACCCCTTTATTTCTTTACACTTCTGGATTCGGGAGCTGCAGTTTTCAAAACGGAAAAGCTTTGTCTGCAGAGGGTGAAGGTGAAAAAATGCAGAGGCTGCAGTAACAGCTGCTGCAGCAATCACATTCCTGGCTTCATGAAAGGAAGCGGATAGCTCCATTCCAGCATTTCCCCAGCCCGCAGCCTGAAGGACGGTGAACTCGGGGCGCAGAGTTTGGTTGTGTGGATGAGGGGGTACCCTTGAAGGACGAGAGTTTCTAACAGAATTAAATCCTTATTTTTTCCAGACTTTTCACGCATTTCTATGAAGGTGCTTTAGTAAGTAGTCTTCTCGCTGAAGACAGAGTGAGTCCTTCTAGGCCAAAAGAAACTAATGCAGCAAATCAAGGCCTAAGTCTGAAAGCAGAGACCTCAGGGGCCCTGTGCAATCTCTGAACACACCTGCCCCAGCTGTGATTCAAGTCAGCAATGAATTTAATGAATTTAATCAGAGCTTTCATCCTTCTCCTGCGGACTGCAGGTAATGAACTAGACCTGCAGGCAAGCTTTGTGGCATTAAGAAGGAAGCAGAGCCGTAGAGATTTGTGCCAAGCTCCCCCAGTGTCACCTTTCCCTTCTTGCTGGAGCAACCACTGGTTGTCCCAAGGAGTCCTGGCCTGCAGCAACGGCCACAGGGGTTATCAGCTCGGGCTCGCTGAAGCCCTCGCAAGGAGCCACGTGCCGCTGGCAGCACATCACATCCCCTTGATTCCCTTGCCACGAGCCACGTGCCGCTGGCAGCACACCGCAGCCCCAGCGCCGCGCGCTGCGCCACGCTCCTTCCCAAGCACACAATTTGCTGCCTGCAGTCAGTGCACACGCGCACACTTCCCTGAAGCAACTGAGTTCCAGCAAGCTATTCTGCATTATCCCCATTTTCAAAACAAGTCCCATGATATCTCTCACATATAGCGCATTACTGTGAGAGATAAATACATAAAAATAATTCTAGCTTCAGCAAAGTACAGGTAAACCACAGCTACCCAGGAACTCATAAATTTCAATATAGATATTAGCTATAACATATAAAGAGATTAGTTAAGTATAGATATAAGCTGATATTTTCTGCAGATTACAGAGGGGAGCCTTTCGGTATCAATTGGCAGCTCTGAGCATTTCAGAAAACTAAGAGTTATTTTACTAATGTTAAGGATTTGGTCCCCTTCCTCTGAGCTCCTCCATAATAGAAGTGATTAATCTGCACTGCTTCCATTTATGTAATTTATTATTATAAAGAGAAATCAGTAGAAAGAAATGTGAAGTTTAAGAATATGCTACTCAACAATGAGCTTTTCTTTTAGGCTTAAATTCTGAAATATCTCATTAGTCAGTTTGGCAAAATATATGCATAAGTGTTTTCACAAACGTAATGGCAAATGTATTAACAATACCAGATGAAACCTGAATCACTCCAAAGACAGTTAATCGAAAAGATGGTCAAATTAAATTACCTTACAATTCAAAGAACACGATGCTGTACCAAACCGTTGTTCCTGTGCTTGGTATTCTCCTCACTGAACAAGAGCCCTTTGCAGGAGCAGGTCTCCCTGTGCAGGCTGCAGCTCCCCGCTGCGCTCCCGGGCGGCAGCCGAACGGCCACCGAGACTGGGCACTTCTGTGGGGCAGGGACACCTCGGAGCCACAGCTCCCCACGCCTGCAGGCGGCTGTTGCACATTTGGCACGAGCAACAGTTCGATTCATGTGCAATTTTTTTATCACTAACAACTACTATTTGCAGCCCCTTTAATCTCTTAAACACTTTTAAGCGCACTTTTTGAAACGACATCCCTAACCCCTAATCTGTTAGGGCTGCATGAGAGCACAGCATCAAAGAAGTTAGATGTCAGAAGGTTATGCCTTTCTGGAATGAAGACTTTAAAATAATTTGTTCTATCATTTATCCTAGGTTAAATCTTTCACATAATTTAAGTTCTTAAAAGGCTACGTACTCTAACAGCAAGTGACTCTGTCTTATTCTTGAAAAATAAGAAAAGCAAATAATTACGACTGATTGTATTTAAATATAAAAAAAAATCAAACATGGATACGTAAAAGTGTCTTACAAGTTTAAGGAGGCCTTTGCTTCTATTTTAAGTCTAACAGACAAAATTTCAACTTCTCCTTCTTGCTACTAACTGTTTTTTCTCATAGTTTTGTAAAATAAACCACTACAGACTTGTGCTAAGCACGAAATTTTGTTTTTGTTATGTTCTAGGTAAGCAACCTCAGAGTATGGCAAGAGTTGCCATGTTAAATGCAGTAACATAATGTAAGAGAGGAGCTTACTAAACACCTGAGCATACTTTCTAGCTTCATTTAGACATATATTATACGTTAGTGAGATTCAGAAAGAACACCGACACTCTAAACCAAGGCAACATGTAACCACCAAAAGTCACTCGTAACAAGGCGAACTGGCACCAAGTCAAGCCCACAGACTGTTACTATTTATGGCAATTCTCCAAGGTAAATTTAAGCAATATCGATTAAACCCTACTGGGTTTTCAGTGGGAAAGTTTAATCCTCAGTATTACCCCATCCCTGTACTGCAGTACAAACACACTTGGATATAAACAGCCAGAAGTCATTTACTCTTTGACAATGAGCAATACTGTGTAACTAAACAGCTAAACAGAAAAAGAAAATATATGCCAATAGACAGTCTTTTTTTAATGGATCATATAATCTTAGTGCTTTTTTCATCTAATCTCTATGGGTGAGATTTGCATTTGGTTGGTTTAGAATTGGCCACCAGGTTACCTCAGAGGGTGTCCTACACCCCTCACAGAGTTAGCAATACAGTAAACATCATTAACTAGTTCTCTAAAAGGATAGTATTTTTGATGCCAAATACTTCAGATGCTTTGCAGAAGCAGACAAACTAAAGAGGGGTGATGGTCCTAAGAACAGCTTCCTTAAGAACAACTAGAACTAAAAAAAGGTTACTTACCAGTAACCGATGCTCTTTGAGAAGTGTAGCCCAAATGTACATTCTAACAATTCTACCTCTCAATCACAGGACTCATACCTGGAAGGACTCTGAGGAGAGAGGAGAAGCAGATGGAGACAAATGTATATGTGGACTACACATTTTGAAGAACATCGGTTACTGGCAAGACATCTTTTTTCTCTGAATGAATCCCACGTGCACTCTAACACCAGGTGACTCCAGGCAGCTCCCCCCAGTAACCTGTTATGTGGGGGAGGCCTTGGCATCTTTGTGCAAGCAGCAGTACTTTATCAAATACTGCAGTGGTTCTTGAAGAACTTCATATAGTGCCATGCCTGCTGAGGGCAAGGATGAAGCTCCCGGGTGCTGCACTGCAGGTATCTGGAATGGAAACTTTCCAGTACACAAGGCGAAGTCGCCTAAGCTCTGGTCAGACACCTACTATCATAGGAGACTCCACCTTGGCCACCTGAGAGCAAGTCAGCCCACCACTGCCTTTGACTGTGTAGAGACAACTGAATACTGCACTCCCAGGGCTGAAGAACCTCTAACAGGGCTGAAAAGGTTTGGACCTGCAAAGATAAAAGGAGAGAGGACTCCCAGCACTGGAGATGAGAGGTACAGATGAAGTCCTAGAGTGCAGGCATGGGAAAGAAAAACAGGACTCTAATGCCCTGCTTAAAACAGAATTCTAACATGAGCATTTGGAGAAAATCCTAAAGCCAAAACAGACTCTGTCATGCCAAGTTCATCAGGATCAGAAAGGTCCATTTTACAAGGCTGAAGACCTCCAAAAGAAAAGGAGCAAGAGGGAAAAGACTGCAGTAACTGAAACCATAGCATTAAAAACACACCCCAGAGTGACTCCAAAAACCAACCCCGCTTTGAGCTCAAGCAGCAAAGCAGCCCATGCCAGGTTTGCCTCCGCCCTGAGAACCAAGACCAAACCTCCCATGAGTGAGGAAGTCCTCCTATTCTCCTCTTTATATGGTGCACCCTAGTTAAATTGCTAATCCCTGTAACGTGTGACCAAGCACAGGGCACCAACAGCAACCCAACACGTGGAGAGTGGCAGGAACGTAACACAACAAAAAAATCACTTCTTGCCATTTCAGCGAGTTAAATCAGTCCAGAGACTTGTCTAGGGAGCATCTGAGGTAGCGCGAGGGAAGGTGCAGGACTACCAGCCAGCCCCAAGAGGGGAGCAGGAGGGGACAGTGGCCAGCTCCTCCCCAGGGATCACAGCATGGGGAGGGGGTGCCGTAGTCAACATCTACCAAAATGGAAATCCCAATTTTCTCTTCAGTTGAGTAACAGAGGAGAGAGGAGGGTGGGGTAGGCCTGCTGTTTTGGTGGCAGCGGTCCCTCCCGTGAGCTTGGTCAGAACAGGGGTACCCACCCGCTCACATAACCAGGATTGCTCATGGCACCACATGCAAGAAATCAACGGCTGATCTGGCAGAAAACTAACTTAGCGGAAAAAAAATGAAAAGACTAATATTTTTTGCTTCCTCAGTACACCCATGGCATGATTACAGGCCTCACAGTGACCCAGTTCAGATGGGTCTAATGCAGCAGGGACCACAAGGTCTCAACCCCTGAGAAGCTGCAGGCCGGCGCCGTCCCGCGGCCGCCCCACTCCCCTCTCGCTCTGCCCCGTGTCCCCTTGTCCCCACGGCAGCTCGCTGGGCAGCAGCAAGGCCCCCCTCAGCAGAACCGTCCTGTGGAACTCACTGCGCTCCCGCCGGGCTGCGCCGCTCTCCCTGCAGGGATCCCGGGGCAGGACGGGGCACGGGAGCGCGGGCGCAGCGAGGGCAGGAGGCCTCGCAGGCAAGAGCACCAGGCTACGGGCTCGGGCTCCAGCTGCACAGCCAAAATGTACCCTACTGTGGGGACACACTGGTGACCTCGAGAAATCCAAAACCCAGAGCCAACAGACGCACCGTTTGAGTCTGGGACTTGGACAGCTCCTGCGCAAACTGATTAACCTCACATTTTGGTCCACTCTTAATGTATTTTGTAATATACAACTTCAGTGAGGAAAATGATCTAGAAGAATTAAGTAAATGATTTTAAACAAATACATTACAGCCATTTCTAGCTTTCTGCATTGTGTATTTTATGGTTAACTTTCATTTCAACAATTAAACTGTGCACAGGAAATCAGGTATAGATGTGCGAACTCCTTTTCCAAATTTTTACTGTGTGCAGAAGATGACTGAAGAAATTGGTATTCAACTACCATCTGTCTACTTTTGACCAAACTTGGATTTTTGCGTTCTACTTAAAATTAATATAATCCTGGAATATTTGCATCTATTTCAAAAATAAAACAGTCTTTTCTGATGCCTATGGGAACAAGCGATGGGTATCATGAGAGGCTCATTTTAAGTGTGCCAGCACTTCTCAGAGGAAGAGTCATATGCATAAGAACAGAAGAATTTGGTATTTTCACGAAATCTTGGTGCTGACCGATGAAATAGATTTTTTTTCTATTTTCTATTTTTTCACATTTAATGATGATCAATAAAGCAGCCTGTCACTATCTTTTGATGAGGACACAACGTATTATGAAGTTACGTACAATTTTTAGGGCTAAGTGTTTATGTATATCAGTGATACTTTCACATGGAAACGGCAGGAGATGCAAGGCAAACAGGTTTTCATTCATGAAAATATACTGAGACCCAAATCTTGGCCTCAACTTTAGCAGAACCAAGGCCCAATCATAAAGATTAAAAAAGTTTAGGATTTTTTCTACATAGTTTAAATATTATTATGGATTATATACTTTATATAAATATATTTTACATAAATATATTCTACATACATCTAAACAAAATAGTTTAGCTATTTTATAAACAAATTCTTCTAATGCAGATTAGGAAAATTACATAACTATACCTGTTATCACTCAGATTTAACACCCTCAGCTTCTGCATCTGACCAATTTCATCAGGAAGAAATTCTAGCTTGTTAGAGCGCAGAGACATAACTGTTACGTTTTTACAGCTTCCAATCTGAGGGAATGAAAAGAAACAAAGATACTTTAGGATACTTACTTGATAAAGATTCTCATCACTAACGTTTTATGTCAGAAGGTGGATAAATTGTGTCTCTACTTTAAATAATGAAGAGAAGAAAGTACAGAATCCCAAGTCAGAAAAAGAGCCCTTGTCATTAAGATCAGGGAAATGATCTTAATGGGTTTCCTGCACCACTCTTCTCAGTGATACTATCACCTCTAAATGAGGTGACCAAATACACAGGAAAGATTTGGCCTTGCACACTGGGCAGAAATAATTGCTTTATCAGATATTTTGTCTCAGTAGGGAAGAAGTATCTTTAGAAACAGAATCAGCTTCTCACTTCTCTGGGCAATTCAGGAAGGAAATTCTCATCCACAGCCAATGTCCTCAGGTTATGAAGGTAGCCAATGGTAGAAGGTAAGGACTCTAATTCATTGCAGCTGCAGTCAAATTCTTCTAATAGGGATAAACTGAAATTGTAAATACAAAGGTTAGACATACAAAGGTTAGATAATAAACAAGCTAAAATTTTTCAGTTTTAAAGTATCCCATTACTCCAAACATTGTGCCCTGAAGAAGGAACATCCCACAAGGGGTGTCAATAACAATCTGCTCTCAGTAACTATTTCAGTAACTATTAGGAACACAGTTGGTCAATATTAGCTGCCAAGGCAGTTTAGGAAAGATCAAGGCAGCTAATTTCCCATGTTACCATTTGTATTAGTTATTATGAGAAAGTATCCCAAGAAAATAGTGAGCCGGGCAATTCATACAGAACCAAACAACACAGTCCCCGTTCCAGAAAATACACAATCTTAGCACACAAAGACAGATGACAAAAGAAAATAAAAGCAGAAAATGTGCAAGGCATATTTGAGTTGATGTAGTCAACATAACTTCTACAAAGATCAGAAGTGAAACACGAGACTTGCACCCAAACTCAGCACAGTCCATCAGCCTGCTGCTGGCAGCTAACAAACCAGAAGACCTGTTTCTTGTAAATGTGCTTATCTCTCACACTAAGAACCAGCCAAAAAACAACCTTGAAAGGGCATCTGTATGGCAAAGACCAAAACAGAGCAAAGAGAAATACGTCACCCTCCCAGCATTTGATCATAGCACTGGGCTCACCAAATGCTGAGCTTGCTGAGTGGCACTGTGCACAGTAACCTGGTGTGCACCACTGCATTAGGGAGTGGACACTTATCCTTTATCTCCTCCTTTTACCAGAGCAATTTTAACGCACATATTGCAAATACATTCAGCCTACAGGAGAGCACGTTTCACTTCACGCCTGTCTGGCAGGAAGGCAGGGGTGAAATCACCCAGGCACTGCACAGCGACAGGCTGTGGTGGACAGCAGTTCTGAGCAAGAGAATGTTCTGCAGTGAAAGGAGGCCATCTCCTCATCCTGACAGCTGCTGAATACTTTAAAATGTGTCTGGATATGAAAAAAAATAACATTAGAATTAACACTGTGCTACTTCTCCATAGCACGAATCAAAAGGTTTAACTGCATCATTCCCTGCTAGAGCTGCTCATGTTTTGCTCCACATCTCCCACCTTTTTATCTCAAGTGTGGTAACTAACAAAGCTAAGTGACCAGCAATTATTTCTTCCACAGGTGTCATCATCCTGCCCCACTGATGAAGGGACTGTCTGCCCAAAGCTTCATTTTTAACAGATGTGTTGGTTCATCCAGTAAAAGGCAGTATCTCTCCTACAAACCTTGCTCCTCATCACTTATGTAGGCCACAGCTGCGGGAATGGACCTTCATTAGATACTTAACTTGCTTAACTATTTTTGCTCCAGTTTCTTAATTAAAAAGGTCTTTCAAGCCTTCGAGGTCTATGGAATGTGATGCCAGAAATAAGTCCTCATAATGTGACATTCTCAGACCTTTCCCATAACTGTTGTATTTCAACAGGCCGAGAAGTGACTCGCACTGTGATCAATGACAGAGGTGCCTGGAAACGGGTCAAAAGCTTTGCCAGGTTTTTTAATATCATCTTTGTCCTTACCACAATTTATTTCAAAGCACATGGAAAATAATTTTATTAAGAGCAAAACTCAGACATGTTTATCTACCTTGTACAAAGTATGTGCTGATGAAAAGAGGAAGAGACCTCGACAAAGGGAAGTTCAGCCTGAAAGCTTATTAAGGTGCAAGATGCACAGATTCTTTCTTTAGCTGATGATAACACAATCACCAAAAGCTGGAAAATAGATAAGCTACCTTACAGTAACTAGGCTTCCAATGAAATCTGAAAATGTGATGCTCTGAACCATAACTGGAAGTCTTTGTGGCCTGGCTTTAAACAGAACAGAATTTAATGAAAAGACCTTGCCTGGTTTATACATTCCCAGGTTCCTTCCTTCTTGGTGCCATCAGCAGCAGGTGAGTGGAAATGGTCACGGCAAAAACCAACAAATCCCCTGGGGATTTTACGTCTGTAGCTACCAGGGTTAAATAACTGTGTACTTCATAAACTGGTTTTTCAGTGATGATGGATTGTGGATGAAGAATAAGTTGACAGTAACAACTAGAACTCTGATCAGGCTGATGTAGCAAAAATTCAGTCACAAGCACAACCCATCACGTAAAACTAGTGTGGTCATATTAGGTGATGAGCCCACTGTTCTGCAAATACCCTTCTTAGAGCAGAAGTGTCCACCCCTGAAACCTAATAAAGGTTCCACACCAAGTAATGCAGAGCAGATGCTAGGCAAAAAAGAGGAGGGATCCCTCCCTTTTAATTTGAACGACTCAGTAAGACACTATCTTCATGGCAGGATTTTAAAAATTGACACTCCCCCCATATTAAAGATAATACTGGTAAGAATATCAATCATTCTGGATGATGTTCACTACACTTTAGAGTGTTACGAGCTTTTCCTGCCTGCAAGAAGGTATTGCTACATGGACTGTTTGTAAGATTCTTCCCTTTTGTGACTCATACAGCCATTTCCTTTACTTCTTATATGAAAAATACACGTATCTAAAGACATAGCAATATTAGCACAACAAGCCAAAATTGAGTTTTCGGTTGCTACAAAGCTAATAGCTCACTAATTCATTTTGTTTTCTAAATCTTGCATCAAAAGTTAATTTACTACCAGAAAAAAACACTAAAAAATTGGTGCAGGAGTAATAAAGTGCTGACTATTATTGCTGTTCTACAGACCTCCCTGTAATTAGTGACTACCATCATATTGCTGGACAAGTCCTGCCGAAGCCTTCAGGGCTTTAGCTTTGGAACTTAACTCAGGAAAGTCCTGGCTTAAGCAAACTCCCTCTACTGAAGGACGGCTTGTTGAGGCAGAGCTTGCTGAGGGAGAGCAGCTTTTGTGCTGGGGACAGGAGGAGCAGGCTGGGGGGCCAAAAGGCACCATGCTCTGTGCCCCGTGTGCTGGGGAGCACCCTAAGCAGGTCCTGGATGCCAGTGGGGATTGCATTTCTGAAGTAACATATGTAGAGCACGTGGCATCTTACAGATGCCAATGTTATAGATGCTTTCTGCCAGGAAAGGATTTGTCTAGGAATCACAAACTTGGAGGCTGGCAATTCTACATATTGTTTCAGAAACAGACTTGAATCTGTCTTGAATTCTACAATAAATTACAGATTTAATTTAGCAATAAGTTCGGGTCTGTGGAGAGAAGCTCTACACACAGGAGTACACGACAGAACTTGGCACCAGGGATCATGTAACATCTGACAAAACGAGAGCTAAAGGGCCTCATTAGAGCATATTGTAACAGGATCACTTACACCACTCTTTCACATTTTAATGTATACACCTATGAAAATTGTCATGACTTTCTCACTTACCTCAGTAGCCTTAGAAATTCTCATACATATGAGGTTTACAGCCTTTTTCTTTTCATCAAATACTTGCTGTTGCTATGGAAACAGACACACTCCCCAAATACTTAAATTTCTTCTACTTTGGTTGCTCTAATCATCTAAATTGCAAGTGATTCATAGAGAAAACACCTCTTTGTTCTTTGTTTTGGAAATTATGATACATTTCATCTTCCTGCACTTATACCAGGCTACGCACATGGAAGTAATGATGCTGCTCTAAATTTAAATTGTTTTAAGCTGCTTATTAGGCATACATTTTGAAATTATTTTATAATTGTTTCTTCTCATTTTTTATTTCAGAAAAAAAAAGTGCAAGCAGAAAATGTATTTTTCTTAGTGTTGGAAATCTCGAGACTTATACTCACTTTCCAATTGCATTTGGCAGAATTGTAAGCTGATTGTCATCAACTTTTAAAGTTGTTAGCCTTTTCAATAGTCCTGCAAAACAGAGTAGATTTTTTTTTAGTGACATATATACATCAAAAAGAAGTAACACAAAAATATTTTGCATCAATCTTCTTTACTTTCTTACTTCGGTTAAATCTGTTTACCACCCAGTAATTAGAATTTGGAAAAAAGAACTAAATATATGTCATTGCTAGAAAGTACATTTCATAATGAAGCCATTTCTTTTGTACTGAAGCTGAATACACTTCAAAATCAACCTGCATATGTACATCTGAAGATTACAGAATGCAAAAACTGGCATGTTTACACTAAGGCATTACAAAGCACTGAAATAGAAAACGGCTGTGAACTACATCTAGCAGCACTCATGCAACACTACTGGGAAGCAGCACTACCTGGTGTGACACTGCCTGTTAGTAGTACTGGAATTCTGAGTCAGTTAAATTCCGGGCTCTAACAGTTTCATATATAAAGGGATGCACCTAGGAAAAATGAAGTGATGATCATGATCTAGAGGGTTCATTTACTGGAAGCAACAGAAGGGGGCAACGGTCTCAATGTCTGTGAAGGAATGAGGACTGCAATGACATAGCCAGTCGTACAGCGGGATACACACACGACCATTTACCTTCCACAAATTCTATACTTTCTACAGAGATTCTGTGTATCTATAAGATTGTCAAAACAGAAATGAAGTATGATCTATGTCTTTGCTAAATGCTCCCATATGGAATTACACTTTTGTAACCCAGAGTGATAATGTCTGATAAGGCAGATTTTAACTGTTAAAATAATCAGTATTATACTATTATACACACTTTTAAAATTAGATGAAATCATACCCATGGCTACACCAGATCTTTATTTTGACTTTACCAAATGCTCTTTATGACGGTCCAGGCATCAGATGTTTCAGGCTCCTTTGGAATTTAATACTATTGCTTCTTCCAGGTTTATAATAAAACCTCATCACTACTGAAAAGATATAAATGAAATCCTTGATTGTAAAACATCATAAGACAGCATGAGCTTTTCTCACCTATGGAGTCTGGCAGTTGCTGCAACATATTGGATGACAATAAGAGATCTTCAAGTCCTTCACAACCCGAGATGTCCAGATCGACAGTTTCTATCCTGTTTTTTGACATATCCAGATACACCAGCTGCTTTAACTTCCCTATAGACTTAATAGCATAATACAAAAGTTTTATTGTACAGACATACACTGCAGGCCACTTTCTAAGATTAACAAAAGACAATAGTAATACAGGTTTATACTTATCTCAGCATGCTTTTCATGAGATTCACTCGACCAAAGAACTTATTAGACCAATAACGGTCTAATAAGATTCCTATTCAGGTAACGGAAAATGAAAGGCTGAAGGACGGGGCAGAGCTGAAAGAGTTTCTCCGTGTGGTTTAAAAAGACAACGGACTATTAAAATGCTGTTCATTACACTCTAGCCTTTAATTCTACAAGTCAGTTATAGCAAACTAAATGACACATACCAAACTAATTCACGTGTTCCAGATTCATTAGATCTGCTGAAAATTTGATTTCTCAAAGTCATAAAGCTGTATTATTTCCTCTGGACACAGATCCAAGAGAAATGTACTCACAATTCAGCTCATAATGGCAGTCCTCAATGTCACAGAAGCTAGACGTGTATGTAAACTTTGTGTATCAAACGCCTTTTCTGAATTTTGTAAATCTAAAACTAGACTTCAAATATGCAGTTCAATTCTGAGAGCTCAACACTACTAGTCCCCTTCAAGAGTGCAGTGTTTGAGCTGCAGGTAACTTCAATGAGAAACATGTTTATGACAGGAATTCTTCTTTGATTTCTCTTAAAAACTATTTAGCTTTTAAGAATCTGAAGCCCGACAAGATTTATTTTTAATAAATTACTGGGGATCACTGAGCTTTGAACCAATAATTTGAACTAGGACTGTCTATATCTCTGCCCGGAGAAGCAATCTGCTTCTTGATCAGTTATTACAAGGCTGTCGCTTCATTCTCGACATGAAGTTTCTCTGGGTATTTGCCTAGTGCACGTGCCAAGGGCAAGCTCCTTCAGACAGCTCCCTGTCCCCGTCTCCACGCGCTCGCAGGACAGCACGAACGTCACTTGGCTCTCCCAGCTGGGAGGGACATCTAGTCTCTGCTTCTAAGGAGGCAACACCACACGATCCTCCACCAGGTCTGGGGCTAAAAAAGGGAAAACCTCCCTTTCGTCTCCAGCTTCACCATTCCACCCCTACTAACACCTGAACACGATTTTTGGTTTATTCCTGGTACCAGAGATATTTTAGTCCATTGATCAGCCCTGGACACCTGGCACATCTCTAGATGTTAAGATTAATTTTCAGTCTGTATTTTTTTTCTATCTTTAAAGGTAAAAATTTTGAAACAAGATTCGCTTTTTTAAACTCTTGGTTCAAACATAACTTATTCCCAGAAAACAATTCAATTCTTTGGAACTGACAGTGGCAGGACTAGGGAGCACCTTCCCTAGGAAAGCACTAGCTCAGCAGGAGCGGTTTTGGAACTCATTTACCAAACAACTTCCTTGTGAAACTGAAAAGAAATACTGATCACAAAGCTTGTTCTTGGTCTCCAGCTGGTTCTGGTAAAATGCTTTCAACTTCAGCTTGTTTTCACTAACAAAGTGTTCAAAAATGGGGTATCTGGACAGTAAGTGAAAATTACCATTTTCTGTGCAAGCCTTCTGCTCAACAGAAACCAGAAATGAACACAAAACAACTTACTTAAGATGAAAACATCAGACAACTCAAAAAGGTGAATTTTCATTAATAAATCTTCAAGGTCAAGCATTTTTCTTACAATGTACCTGAGCACATTTATGATATGAAGCTTTAGTGCTAAATTTTCCCTGCACCTATGAAACCATTATTGTGTGCAACATAAAACCAGTGGCCTGTGTGGTAGAATTCTAATGACAAAGGGTTCCCCTTCACTGTCATTATCATTGTAGGCATTTTAAACTGATAAATCTCAAATAATTATGCCAATAAAAACCGAAAATCAGAGTTCTAGTGTGGGATAACAACAACCGAGAAACTCGAGTATGTATGTCATTATTTCACACAAGAATTTGATTACATAAAGTAAATGTTCATACCCCAGGTAGTATTTGCAAAGAGTTATTATCCATCCATAGTTCCTTTAGATTCTGTATTTGCTCCAGAACCTCAGGCTGAGGAAAGAACAGACAACACGTGAGAGCTACGTAACTCCCGGCCCCGCTTCTCTTCTCTGCCCCACATCACACAGAAATGCAACGACAGGAACAGCCACCACATTAACTTCCATGCGTTACCGACGGCCCTTTTTCAAACCCTACAAGAAACTTTAGAAGTATCTGGAATGAGAACGAATGCCAAGTCCTTAGAAGTTATTTTGTTTCCAAACAGTTCGTTATTAGTAATATGCAGTTTATGAACAACGCGAATAAGAGAAGTGAAAACTGGGGAGCTCCACAGAAAAGACAGACAAATCTCATCCTACAGCACATGCTGAAGTCTGTCTTTTGCATAATTTATTGTCTCAAAAACAGCTTAGCAAGAGCAGGTTATTGAATGCTTTCCAGGATATAGCTCATAGTACAATTTACTGGCTGCAATTATCATGTTCAATAGTGCAAAATAGGAGCATGCAATGATCAAGCCTGAAAATCACAATAATATTAAGCTTTAATCTAGAGTGTTCTATTTTTTCATTATCAGAGGACCTTAGTGAGACACACTGAAAAAAAGCAATTCCAAAAATCTTTTTTTTCTTTTTTCTTTTTATAAATTCCTTACAGCTCTGAAAATCAAGAATTATCATGCTGCAAACACTTTGATGTTTCAAGCAGAGCAGTATTTCTGTTTTTCATGGAACTACTTTCACATGTAAAGCACACTTTCAGTTTGCCTTACTTCTACGAGCAATCTTTAGAAGAGTTTTTTTCAAGTGTTGGTAGAAACAGCAATGAAGTATTTCATTGGGATCACGCTGAATCAGCCTGCAGCATTTCTGAAGCCTGGAGTACTATTTCACTAGAATTGTTTCAACACAGCTGATAAAAATATGTCTGCCTAATAGCACTGCACCTTAAGGGAGACCTCTAATTACCTCCTGCGACCAAACTAGCTTGGAATACTCTAATTCCCCAAATAAAGCTGGTTTTCCTGCGTATGATGTCACATGGTAGGTTATGGGAGATGCTCCCGTTGGAGGGTACCTGCTGACCTGCAGCTTCACATACAGTCACACAACACGGTTCTATTTAGAAATGATTCATCACTACTTTGAAGATGACTTACTTTGCCTCAGCTATCCCTCCTGAAATTGTCCTTTCATGGCTAAAATAAGTTTAATTTCTAGGATAAATCTATTAGGTTTTTTCTATACTTAAGCTTCGTGTTGTGATGATCAGTGGGTTTTTTTTCCTCCGGAATGTTTACTGAATGACAATTTTCTTTCTCATCATTAGAAAAACACTTTTTTAGTTTCCTATCAAATTAGATAGCATTTGATCTTGTATTTCTTGAGTTTGGATTTTCGTATACCATAATCCAGATGACATCTCATCAGGGTCTTCATAAGTGATGCTGAAGCTGTTTATCCCTGTTAGAATATACTAGCTTCTGCTAGTGCATTTTTGGAAAATATTTCCATTTTCATCATAAATCGCTACAGTTAAAGATTGACATCAATCTTTGATAAAGGCATATTACATTTTACCCTCTTTTCTTTTCCTTTTCTCCATGCCTTTGACTATCTATTTCAAAACTTCTGAAGCCTTTTCTGCTACTGAGCCCAGACTCATAAACTCTGAAATAACTACCCCAGGTCTCCCCTTCTTTCCAGGCGCAGGTACTGCAGGTGCTACTTATCATTTGGCTGGTGCCATTTTTTGCCACTTAAATAACTTGGATGACTCAAAATTCTTGCCCCATAACGTGGTTAACTTGCCCCATAAATTGTTATCCAGTGCTTTCTTTCTCCCTGAAACTCACGTCACAGAAAACAGACTCCCTTCCTTGATTATATTAAGTCACTTGAATATGGCTGCTGTTTAGGATGTGCCAATTTCTATTTCAAACCCACATATCTATCACATGATCAAATAAACGTGTTTGCTGAAAATTAATGAACAGAATTACTTCATTTTTGCAAATATCTTTAATCTACTGCACAAGATGGTCTGTATGAAGAGCACAGGGCCTCCCAGCACACTGCTGGGATGGATTTTCAAAGAAAAAAATCCATCTCCTCCACAACAACACAATCCTGCGTAGCATTTGACTACCATAGGAGGGATTTTTTTAGTAGAAACTAAATCAGATTTTCAGAAGATGTGAGAATGGACCCCTCAAAGGCCTTTTCCCAGATGATCTTCATTTAACCCAGTGTGACTAGATGCCACCATGACACCCCTGTGCCAACGGGCCCTGCCCGCTGGCCCGTTTCAGACCTGGCGTTTCCTCCTTCCCACATTTCTGGAGCAGCTTCCCGAAGAGCCGTTCGCACGAGGGCTCTGGCCCTAACTTAGCACAGGGCTGCTGGACTCCTGCCCTGGGCTTCATAAGAAACAACGGGAAAAACGGACAATGATGCGGAATTAACATGAAGCAAAGGCTACAAAACCAGCTCCCACAAAAACCACACTCTGAACTTGAGAAACCCGCAACGTTCTGTTGATCAAAATCCCACAGAACTTCTGAAAAATTCTATTCTGTGCAAAATAATAAAAATATTGCTACTTTTAATGAAATTCTGACTGAAAAAAAAGTATTTTCTCCTAGGTAACACTATGAATTCCTAAACGTTATTAGGGTTATAACCATAATGGTAGAAAACAGAGCACTAATGTCCAGATGAAGACTCTTTTGCCTAAGCTTTCCTAGTGCTGTGGGAAGACTTTTCAGAATTTATTTAACTGAGATTATCTTAATTTAAACTAAAGTTACAAAAAACATCACCCTAATGAAATAGTGATCTAGAGGGAATGTTGCTGCGATGTCGGTCTGCAATGTAGATGCTTGGTGCAGACAAAGGTTACAGTACCACTTTCTGGTTAGGGATTATAACCTAGAAATCTTTTACTCAACAAGCAGGATCGTAACATGCAGCCACACGAGCATGGTGCCTTTTAAGTAAAAGTGTAATCCCTCGCTGGTAAAGGGCGCAAACACACCAGCTTGCTACTAAAAACGGTGCATTTCTTACCAGTTCAGAAAATTCGTTATTGCCCAAATCAAGCCTCTCCAGTTGAGTCAGTTTGTGCATTGACCTGTAACAGATGAGGACAATACACAAGATTAAAATTTCTACTTGCAAACTGCAGGTCAGATTTTTCTCTCACATAAGAACAAAGCTCAGATAATGCTGTTACTATAAAACTAATCCTATCGGTTTCACACTGATTTAACTAAACACAATGTATTTCATCTTTAAGACATGAAATTCTGGAATTAAAAAAGTTAGTGACAATTATTTTAGCATCTTAGTATGGTTTAGCATAGCGCTTCAAGAAAAATAGCACAGGTTACAGTTATAAGCACATATTTTCACATCTTTGTTTTAAAACACGTCTGGTTCTTTATAGCAGAATTACCAACTGTGGTTGTTACCTTCCTAAAACATCAGTTCTGAGGCAAAACATTTCCGTGCACACCCCAGAATCCCAGGATGGCAGGGGTTGGAAGGGGCCTCGGGGGATCACCGCACCCTGCGCAGAGCAGGCGGGCGACGGCTGTTGGGTAGAGGAGTCAGTTCTGCGAGGATGCAGTGAGCAGAGCAGGGTGACTATCCCGTTACTCGGTTGCAGGACAGGCCACCTGAAAACCATCCCTATTTCACTGGCAATAGTTGCACTGGGAAGCAGCAGCGGTCTGTGCTTCCCGTTGCCGCTTGCAGCCTGTCCAAAGCCTTTGAAAAGTGGATCCCTGTGAGCAGACACAGGGCAGGAGGCCCCCGAGGCAGCGGCTCCTCTGGGGGATCAGCCCTCCCACGGCCTCCTGCTGCACGAGGCCGTGCGAACGGCCCGGCAAAGGGGACCAAAGCGCCTTATCCTGCCTCAGAGCGTTAGGGCAGGCAGGGGCAGGCAGGAGCAGCACACGAGAAGGAGCCCGAAGCTGCCGACGCCGACCATGCTGCGAATGAGGAAGAACCTGGATTTACACCTGTGCCTGGGGACTACACAAGGGCAAAAAAGACACTCGCCTGACTCAAGCTGTGAAAGAGAGGAAAAGTAACAAAATGACTGAAAAGACTTGAAGAAATTCTAGATTTAGTGAAATCAATGAGATAACCAGTTTTTCTCATGGCACAAAATTTGAGATAAACCTGAGAGATTTATCTCAATTACAGCTTTAACCGCTAACAGCACGTATTGTACCACGTGTGGACTGTTATAGCATTTACAATCTACTAATTGTGAATATAGGCAAACTCTTAAAAGGTACACAGAAGTTTTAAAAGGCTATGCTGAGAACACAGGACATCAGCGCAATATCAGAGCAACAAAGGTACTTTCAAAAAAGAGGAGAAATTGCTGAGCAGCCCGAACACACTAAAGGGCAGGTAGGACTGCAACATGTCACACGGAGGAGGTGGCGAGAGGAAAGAATATCTTATTACTGCAACAGCCGTTCCAGAAGCCTGCTGAGGTATTCAATGCAGATCCTCATCCAAAAATCAACACAACTCGTAACTGGCTCCCAACACACCTGCTCCCTATCCACCAGAAAGGAGTATCACTGTCACACCGGGAAGCACAGCCTGTACTGTTCCTTAACACTTCTGAATAGACAACTGCTTGCATTTTCTGTTGTGCATTACTACTATTCCATCCAATATATCAACTATACCCAAATAAGCATTAAAGTTGTTTGCACTGCACAAAGTAATGGAGTTGGAAATTTGCTCAGAAATGATCCATTTCTGCTGCTGCTGAGTGACTCAGTAGGATTCACATACAGAAAAACAGGGTTTGACTGAACAAAGAGCACGTTCGATACAGAAGCCAGCGCAGACAACAAACACAGCACTCACAGATGGCATTTTTGCATTATGCTTTGCAAAGTCTGGACTTCAGAGTTTTTTATCAATCAAAGTGAAATGGTATTTGCCTGTGGTGCATGTTAACGAAGAGGCTGTGATCCCAACACGTCTATCTGCCGCAAACTACGGATGTCTGCTGTAATCACACTTAGTCACACTTGGCAGAACTTGAGCTATTGCATGTATTCAAAATAATCTCAAATTTCATCTTAATTTTTTTAAACTTCTGTTCCCACATTTGTAATATGGTTTTGAGCTGAATTATTGAAGCTGAATGCTTTTGTCTTACTGAGACTGAACACAGCTTAGATAATGCCCTGTCATTGGTATTCACTAGAAAAGCAAAAAGCCGTTTAGATGATTCTTCATGTTCCCAGAAAGCAAACTTTTACCCTTCAGTAATATGTCACGTGAACCAGAGCTAGTGAAGCAGGAAAGAGGGCGGGATCCCCCTTCCTAGCTGTGCAGGACGCACGGTGTGCGGCACTCGGACACGGCAGCGCCGCGGTGCCACGGCCCCAGCAGGAGCAGGAGCAGAGGCAGCGGGTGCTGCTCGGGGCTGCCGACCTGCAGACACAGGGGTCATCCACTGCCCTGGCCCTGCTCCCGCGCAGGAGACGCCAGCAGCTGGGGGGGCAGTTGCTTTCTCACCCCGGACAAAAAGATTTTCTGATGCAATTTGTTCCTCCTAGTCATAAACTGTTTTTATTTAATTGAAAACTTTTCCGACTGTGTTTTGCTTGTTAATAATCTAGCTTAACTTTGTGCATATTTAGACAAAAGTTGTAAATACCCTATACACATTTTTAAATTAGTTGAATGTAACTAATTACACCATGACACTTTTAAATGCAAACGCTTGAATACTAAGGACAGTTAGTGCTCCCCTACCATACCGAGTATCACTAATCTTATATGAACTCTTTACACGAACGTGAGCCATGGAGGAAGTTTTTGCCAGTTTGGACTCTGGGTTTTGAGACATGTTTACACTTGCTTGTCCAGAACTTACCAAGGTGCTGTTTTGGAAATCATAACACTTTTACTTAAAATAAATAAATAATTAATTTTTGAAAAATAAGTAACTTTGAGCCATTTGCAGCCTAGCAGCTCTTTCCAAACAGCCAGGCAGCACACACACTCTCAGCCTGAGCAAGGGGGTTGTCAAAGGCATTTGACACGTTACAAGAGATCTCCTAATAAATCCTGACTGCAGGTTTTGCTCGTTAGGACCATACAAAGGTTTTACAGCCTAGGGAACGTATTTCATCACAGTAATCGAGCATTACAACTTCACAGGCATCTACACTTGCAATGTTAATTTTTTTTTCAGTTATAGTAACTATGCACACACTCACGATCTTTGCTTACGAAGTGTTTACAAGTAAAAACAGAAAACAACCCATTTTTAGTAGACAGCTCTAGAACAAAGATTTTTACATTAAAATTACTGAAAACTTCTAGCATTAAATTTTCCCATGCCCATAGCAAAAAACACTTTCAGAACTGAGAATGACCTGTGAACTTGCAACTGGAAACCAAACGGTATTTCACTGTTTTATATATATATATATATATTTACTTTCTGTGTAGACACACAGATTAGAAATATTTTGCAATATGATACTGAAACATTTTAAGGATCAAATGATTGTTAACTTTAAGTTACATATGAAGTTTGTGAACAAAGGAAAAACAAAGCTAAAACTTCTCGAATTCACATTTCCATCCACCTCTGGACAAAACTTTTATGCTAAAAGATTTGTTGCACATTATGGTATTGCTTTGCAGGATTTCTAAAAGCTGCCAAATAAAGTTTCAGAAACTAACACATGGAGGCAGACTGATTTCATTTAGCTGCTCCTATATCCAAAGATAAAGAACACTGCCAATTGTACTCAATGAAATATTATATGGTATTTTCTATTAGCTTGTGATATTTTTATCTTTCATATAAATACATATATTTTCCTTAAGATTCATTTTATTTTTTAAAGTGAAGTCATTGTATAAAAGTAGAACAGAAAAGGTGCAATTATGAGTAATGCCCAGTTAAATATTCATTACTTAAATGATGTAATTTAATTAAGGTGATAATAAACTTACAGCCAAAACTTTCCAATAAATCTTTATCTACATGACATTTGGATCTATTCTTTGTTCATATGCAACTGCAGAAATTAAACCCAGATTTGATTCCTGGCTCCTGACGTAAACGTGCGTTTTTGCACAGACTTCCCTGGAGGTTCGGAGTCGGGGCGGTGTGTGACACACGCACACACACGCACACACACATATATATGTACACACACACATACATGTATGTTTTTCCACCACAATAAGGGAAACTGGTTCCCAAAAATTGAAAAATGTGTTTAAACCACCTTAGAGCATTTACTGAACAGTTGGTGAAAACTCAACACTATTTCCAATAACAGCATTGCAGCATTAATAGTATTAACATTCCATAAATTATACTTCAAAATAAATAATTTCAGTGATATTAATTACAATTTAATCACATATATTCTCTCATGTAGCTTTCTCACGCTGTTGCCTCTTTGGTTGCTGTTTTTAGACTGGAGATACCTACACTTTGCAAACACTTCAAATAAACAGGAAAATGCCCTGGTTTTACAGTTCTGGAAAAAACAAATGAGTCAACTGACACAAATTCTTCTGACAAAATCATGGTATTGTCACAAAAATCCTGGTTGAATTTATGCCAGATTTGAAACGGTGCTTATGAGGTTTATTGAAACCTTCAATCACAAACTTCTAACTACAGCCGAGTTTTTCCCACATACTAAGTATTGTATTTATGAATGACAAAAATATCTGACAACTGAATTCATTAACAAAAAGCAATAAAGCAGAGACATTAGATTGCATTAGATTTACGCAATGATAAATACAATTATGGATGCAATATAATATTGCTACAGAAGTAGTGTATATGTCTTGCATGTTATATTTCTACAAGACAGGAGAAAGATAGAAAGCTTCTTATAAGTTTTCTTATGCCGCAAATAGAGAATCATATTTCCATATTAGTTTACAATAAATAGACACTACTATTTTCTGAAAAAAATAAAAGCAATTAAAAGCAGTTATATTGCTGGTTTGGGAAATATCTTCTGTGTTAATTCAAAATAATATTTTCTTACCCTTTCATTGCACACAGTAACCTTTATTTTGAAGTGATTGATAACGTGACACTCAGGAGGTTGTTCCAACTCTACTATTTTAAACCTTACAATGTAACTTCAGTTTTTTTCCTGCACCAGTGTAGAGGTTACATTGTAAAGTTACTACTTAATAATTTACCTGTTTCAGAGTAATTAAGTTTTAACCACGGTTAAAGCATTACATGCTACAACCACAGAGCTGTTTATCCACACATCACTTAGAGTTGCACAAAAACCTCTCAACTAGTAGTTTTCAATGAAACTCAAGACAATGTGCATGTTTATATATATTATGCATGTTGCATTGTGCATGTATATATACATTGTGCATATTTATATGCATTTTATACAATATATATAATTTGATACATATGCTGTATAAAGCAATGGACTGCAAGAATAAATTCATCTTTCATGAACTACTGAATCTATATTTTAACAAAGCTTCAAAATAACAGAATATGTGTAATTAAAATTAATTCGGGGGATACAAGATATTGTTACACATGGACTGAAATACGTAACAGATAAACTATTTATAATAGTATCAATAAGAACAACATATTTCCACCTTGACTATATAAAGAATGCTGATTTCGCCTTCCAACACAACGAAGTTGGGTTGTTGCAGTGTGCAGCATGAGCATGACGCGCGGCTGTGGCCCCTCGACGCGCTGCGGCCCCTCGTCATGCTGCGGCCCCTCGACGCGCTGCGGGCCGCTCGCCACCTTCCCGAGGCCGGGACGGACGGGGGCTGCGGCAGCGCAGAGGGGCCGCGGCAGCCCCTCGTTAACCGGCATTCAGCAAAGTGCCCAGCAGCCTCTGTGCATCACAGCTGCTCGCTGTCGTAGCATCGTCCGAGAGGACTACGTCAACACGGTCTACTCGTGCTGATGCTCCTGATGCTGCCATTTCTGGTGCCCGAAAACCTGCGGACTCCACATCCTCTGCCGTTGGTGCCACTGCACACTCAGGCGATGGGCAAGAGCACACTCTTCATCTTCCAGTGCTAAGATGAGAAAAACCAATTTCAATGCCCAAAAGATGGAACTGCTGCTGCAGAAGGTGTCTAAGCACAACCAATTCACCTATGGCACTGAAGTCTTGTGTAATTTTATCTAATCCTTTATCCAAGGGTTAAAATTCAAAGCACCATAGAGACACCGAGCCCTGAGTACAGAAACTAGAAGATCTTTCCATGATTCAGTCAGAATAAAAAAACACGGACACTCCATTTCAGGAAAAAATGTTCACAGAAAAAACGTAAGGATTTCAAGAAAACAACACTGACTTAAAATACTGTCTTCAATATATGATCCCAAATTCCCATCAGTGATGTTTCTGGCAGAGACAGATGAGATCTCTGCAAGTGTTCTCTGTCTCCAGGGGAGCCAGCTGGCCCTGAAACCGGACAGGTTTGCACAACCACGTACAGAAAGGTGAAAAAGTCACAAATGCAAATTGTGAAATTTCTGCTTAACCAATTATATGCATAAATAAAGCTCACAGTACATTTCATTATACAGCGTAAAGCACCTGACAGTATCAAGAATAAAATTGTGTACTTACATACGCACACACACACACACATATATATGTATATATTTAGCCTCCTTAGTTTCCATCTCCTTTCTGGATCCCTCCACTTCTTCCTTCGCTACAAAAGCCGGCTTCCCAAACGTTTCCCTGTTCCA
>NW_010590006.1:66091-77165 GCF_000705375.1 Tinamus guttatus
GGCGGTTAAGTATGTCACTACAAACGATGCAGGTTGTACTTCAAGCCCCCAACTGCTACAAGCAGTGGCTAAAACAGGCCAGAAAGTCACCTGACAGCCCTCTTCCCGCAGGGTAACTACCCTTGCAGTCAAAGTTACAAAGCAGCTGCAATTTCCAGTTTCTTCTGATTCCATCAGGCTGTTCCATCACAATGTAATAGGGTGGACTCCTGGCTGCTAAAGCCACTTTTCATCTTACTAGCATATTTGCACCTGTGTCATATTTCCTGTGGAATGAAGAAACTAGTTTTTCTCTGTATCTTAATGCATGAGCAAGCCCTCGCTGCAGCAAAGGCCCTTTGTGGTGTGAGCAGAATATTGGCAACGTCCAAGTTTCTTGCGGAAACCACCGGATGTGTCTCCATCAACGTTAAAGCTCGAGCTCGCTCAAGCTCATCGTTCGCCCGTATTCCCGTGCCCACTGATGAGCACACCACACTCTACAGCTATTTACAGAGCTATTCCCAGGGGCTGCACTTCCACCGGCAGCTCATCCGCACAGCATCTGACAGTCATTTTTTTCTGAATGCTGCAGTCACAAATCCCTCAGTAGTTACCAACACATCATTTTTACCTACTTGAAGAAATCTTTGATACAGAAAACCAAAAATTCTCTCTTAACATTTTGTACTCTTTGTTTCATATTCTCCATTTATTACGAACCCAGAGGAACACCCTCCAGGACATAAAGCAAACCTGCACCCACTTACTGATTAAACGGCCACAGATATCCTACTGCCCCTTTCCAAGGGGTAACGTCAGTCCCTGAACCCCATCCCAATCTTTGAATACTAGTTTCAACAAAGAACTTGAACATATGAAATTATGTTTTGCAAAACTTGTAAGTATAGATGAATACAAACATTCAAAATACAAAAAACCACGTATTTTTTGCCAGTGAATTTCAAAAGTAATATTCCATGAACAAAATTACTTTGATGCATTGGAACCATGGGGTCAACACATCCTGACAGTCACTAAATCTTGGTGCTCAGTTCATATCAAGTGAAATAAGACCTAGCTCTGCTGAGAGCCATGATCCTGCCAGACGAGGCCCCATTTAGTCAAGGAGGCAACTATCACCTTCACATATGTAACTCGGGTGACACTATTTCCACAAAAATCTCTCCATATTCCGTGAAGAACATACTCTCCCTAAGAGTTATGAAGCAAGGACTCCCTGCAGGACCTAAATCCAAAATACTGAAACAGAGCTAAACTGACCGTCAATGCAACAAAGCCACCTCACTGGTTCTGCTTAAGAGAGGGAGTATCTGATGAATGGTCTATTGGACAAAAATAAAATTTAACAGTGCAAAACGTAGTAGTTTAATTATTTTGGCCTTTTTTTTAATTAAACTTAAGTAAAATGACTATAATATTTATATTTCAAATATGTTTGTTGCTTTACTATCCTACTAGGAATTGTTGGGGCTGCAGTACTTGCTCGTCATCTTGGATAAGGTAAACATCAAAGGCAAATCAACCTCACCAACACACTTCATGCTCTGGGGACAAGTGCCAACGACGAGGCCACCGCAGGACTAGGACGTACAGCTTGGGAAAAAAACAGAAATAAATAACTGAAGGGTCAAGCAGGGCAATTTTCTTTTTCAGCTATGAGGGAGCTATTATAGCTTTATTCCATTAGGCAGCATGGCAAATACATGCAAGATTTGTTCCATGATGCAATTACGCTCACGAGCTTTCACTGAACTGCTGGAGCCTGAGAGGGAGCAGTACTGAAGAGCCATATGGGCCAAAAGAAGGGCTACAGGGAACAACTCGTAGCTAGTTCAGGGGTGGTTCGGGTTAGGAGGAACTGCTACATGGAAAGAGCGGTGAAACACTGGACCAGGCTGCGCAGGGAAGTGTGGAGTCACCCTCCCTGGCCGTGCTCAGAAACGTGCAGCGTTTAGGGGCATGGTTAGCAGGATGGTGTCAAAGGGTTTATGGATGGACTCAATGACCTTGAAGGTCCTTTCCAACCATCATGATTCCATGACATGGACAAGCACTCCCAGGACTGTAACGTGCTGTGGAAATTGCTCTGCCAGGGCATCCCTTCCTGCACTGAACAGTGAGCATCGGACACACAGCGCGCGGCGGCGGTCAGGAACAACGAGCAGCTCCGGCCTTTCTCAGGAACACTCTGGGGAGTTCAAGGGGAAAATAATCACGGGGACATGTCCTCTCTACCAGATAAGCAAGCTAAATCTCTGCTGGGAGAAAACTGAAGAGCATATGCAGGCTGAAAGCTATGAAATACCATCTGTCAAGGGGGCCTGAAAAAGTCCAAAGGAAAACATGGCTGAAGAACAGAAGAGATTTAGAAGAAACCCTACAAAAAGATGAGAATGTGTCCAAATCAGGACAAAAAAATGATTAAACATAAAATGCCAGAAAATTTCTTTCAAAATGTTTGATAAAAAGCACAAAAACTAATAATAAAACTTTCGTCAGGCACCTCCGGAGCAGGAAGCCTGCCAGAGTCTGCGGAAAAGGACTAAAAGGGATGCTCAGAGAAAGGAAGGTCACAGCAGGAAAATTCCATTTCTGTTTCTGTGTTCTGAGTTTGGGAAGGCTACCATGCTGAAAGCCTTGTCCTGGAGAATGAGCAGGGGAATCAATGAAAGGTGGAAAGAATGAAACTTGAATGTGACTGCAGACCACTGAGCTGGGCATCTGCACCAGATCAATCAAGAGAATCACTTCCAGACATCAGAACAAGTGGTTATGTGGACAAATATGACACAATGGGAAAATCCGACCAGATTTCTTCTAAGGGAAGTGATTGCTCAAATGTCTATTGACATTTCCTAAAAAGTCAAGAGACCAAAACAATAAAAGGCACTCTGATTTCCAAAAGTGGAGTGAAAAGATCCTTCACTTGAAGCTCTGAAACTAAGCACCCATGCGAGGAGTGAAGGTCCCCACATGGATAAACCAGCATGAGTTAGTGATGGGAGAGCTCTCCCTTTCCACTCGGTACGTGCAGGAGCAGCCAGCAGAGATGTGCTCCGCGCGGTGGGACACGCGCTGCTGGGCTTGTGAAGGACCCCGGAAAAGGATGCCAACAGAGCAGACGTTGACAGACACCAGCTTCTTCTGACCTCGCCAAGTCATGGCTGCAAACGGGCCCGAGGGCTTTTGCTGTCCCGCAGGACTCCTGACATCCTCCACAGCAATTCTGGGTTTGTTCCTACCAAGGCGGCCTGTTTTCCCACATCGCTGCATCCAGATTCAACTACATCACCGACTGGCGAGATGGAAAGCTCGGAGCAGAGACGGACAATTCTGAGAAACTCGGACACGTCAACACAGAATAACTCAACCCCGAAGCACAGTCCCATCCAAAGCCAACGGGAGCTAACAGGAAGTTCTCCCCTCATTTTAATCACGAAATGCCCAAAAACACCCGGGACAACGAGAGGGCCTCCCCGCCAGCTGCGCACACCTACTGAGAAGGGCCGTTTGGCAGAGCTGCAAGGAGCTGAGCTCCCTGCACCGCCGTCCCGGACGCCACACGCTGACACACCACCCGGCTACAGAGCGGGAAGGCCAATCCACGCCTGTAAAAACGTGCGACGTTACCTCCTTTTGCTCGGCAAGCCAAAGGCAGCCCTGCGACCCAGCAGGTAGCACTGTTCAAACGTGAAGTATGGCAGCTTCTCAAAAAGCCTCTAAAACTTCTAACAGAAATTTTTCTATTTTAGTCACATAAATTAACACATTAATACAATATTTGAAATTATTTGAAATATTGTCCAAAGATTTGAAATATCCCTGAATGCTCAAAAGCTCATGGCAACAGATCTGAATAATATTTAATCAAATCGTGTGAAACAGAAAATAAGTCATTACATAAAATATTGTAAGAAACTGTCAACTAAATATACATTGTCAATATAAGCAATTATTAAAAATAACAGCCAGACTACTAGTAATTTTCTGAAGAGAAAGTATCGCATACAGAAAATAGGAACATCCCACATCATTGTCATTTGAAAAATAACATATGATACAGCAAGACAGAGTTATTTTAAATGTTTGGTATGCTTGTCAGAAAAAAAAAAAAACAGGAAAAATTTCAAGACATTTTATGAACAATGAATTACTAACTTTCTATCAGGGAAGCACCTGCCTATACAGCGATATTTTGGCCATGTCATGTTTTAGATAAAATTATCTAAAAAGACAAATTTAGAAGTCCAAAAGCTCTTATTTTTTAATGTAACATGTGCTAAATAGGTACACTCTGGAGATCCATGCTCTGGTTAGAAAGCCGCGTTTCAGCAAACTATTGTTAGATCTATTTACCTTGGTCCTTTTGTCAGTAGCTTTAGAAGCCTTGCCTTTCAGCTACTGTTGATATACAGAGCAAACAGAGCGCTACGGTACATACAAAACGCATTTAATACATGTTCATGCCAAAATACTGCACAGTTTCCGTTAAGAAAAATGCACATATAGATGTATATATGCAGAGAGCAGATGGTAGAATAGGATATTAGTTTTAATAACTGCCCTGTGAACAACTTTGAAATTGCACCTAGTATGGTAATAGCACTGAGTTAGCAGAAGTTAGCATATAAAAATCACTTGTATTATTAAAATAAAATCATTTGCTTTTCTTCACGTGTTTTTGCTTACAGTAGAACTACTGGACAGAGTACCAACATAATCAGGTTATCTGATTTATTTATGCTACAGCAAACAAATTGTAGGCCAAGAAGGAAAGCTTTAAGTGAATATCTGAAAGAGCTGCAGCACCTTTTTTCAGCTAGATTGCACTGCCCTGTGCATTTTGGGTTTCATCTGCCAAGAAAACTGCTCAATGCCATAAAAGGGGCCCAAGAAAGCACAGATATCCCGTTTTGTCCCACTTGATACAAAAATGTCAACTTCCTTGCACCTCTACTTTATTCCAGAATGCAGCTGTGCTTTTTATCTATCATTTTTCAGAGCACTTGCACAAACAAAAACTTCCATTTCCAATTCATCTCAGTATCTAACAAAACCTTCTGCCATAGCGCAGAACTGTCAACAAACATAACCTTGAAAAACGCTTCCCTTGGTTAGAGAAATGAAAGAATTTCCTCACTTTAAAAATCATACAGTGGGAAAAAATCAGACAATTACTTTATCAAATATAATGCTATTGAGAACAAAAGCTACTCTCCTCCAGTTGACATCTTCCAAACTTTTGCTAAACCTGAAAGGACAGAAGTTACCTGACAAACCCCATCTGCTGTTCAGCAACCATCAAAACAAAAGCACTTGGACACTTGGTAAATACAGGATCACAGCAGGCAAAAAAACAAAAACAGAAACAAAAACCAGGTGATTTCCATTAGCGACAACGTCCAACAAGCCTGCCCCAGGCTGCTGCCACTGAAGCAGATTAAGCACTTACCACCTCAAACCACACTAGAATCAGGCCAGAAAGACACAAACACTGTGTAGGACCCCAGCTCCCCTGTGGAAACTGCAACCTCAAACCCAGCACCCATCTCCCGTGGACTCTGACAAGCACCTTCTGTGCACAAAAACCAGGCAGCGCGTTTCTGTGTTCAGAACTGTGTGAATTATGTCACCAGAATCTGTGATGAGGAACAGGAAACGATGTTGATATTCTATAGCACAGCAGGAACTGCTTGAAGCTGCTTGGGCTTGCCATGGTACTAAGAACACGAGGACGAGGGATTACGCCCGTGCCGGGCCGGTCGCCTCCATGAGCAGAGCGGCTCCGCGCCGCCGGGAAGCGCCGCGCTCCGGGGGCTGCCCAGGCAGCGCAGCCGGAGTCCTGCCACGACACGGAGGGCGGCTGCCCCCTACACGCACCTACGGGCCTTGGGAGCCGGCCAGAACCATCACAGTTCATTTCTGCTTTTCTAAAAAGTAAACGTAATTCAAAACAGGGAAAATGCTAAGCTCGTACAAAAAAGGCGCGTGTTCCACTGATACTGAGAATACTGCATGGCAAGTAACTTTAAAAAAGTTTTGCCTTTAGGCAGATGCCCACAGAAAGTTGTGAATACGTCCTTGTATCAAAGGCAAAGCGCCTACACATGGCATTTTGATAAACACATGCTTAGGTGCCCTTTTGAAAACGAGCTGAGTAAAACACCTCTGAGCATCAGCAAGCTCTCACACACAGTCTAGTGTCACCATAATAAATCTCCCTTATAACGTGGACACACACCCCCCACAATTCCAAGTGCAGGTCAACTCAGAAATCCTTCAGAAATACTATTTTTTTCTGTAAATAGTACCAAGAAATAATATCAAACTGGATATTTCTTCAATATTCTGACAACGCAAACATCTAAACTGTACTGTGAAAAAAATACACTATCGACATCTGTGCAGATCATGGTGAGATAGTTCTACTAAGGTCACAATTAATACATTTTAAACAAATTAACTGCTTCTGGAAGAGAAAAATACTGTTACATCACCACTAACCAGAGATACCTCATATTTTGTTTGTATGTCCTTTTATCAAATGTTACATTATAGATTTTGGATGTTGTTACAACCAGTTGCTTACCAATATCCACCTCCCTTCTTATTTTATATTTATCCCTTCTCACTAAAATTTCTTTAAACACTTGAAAAAGTAACTCTTAACAAATCTGACACAAAGGCACTGCTATCAATAAGAATACTTTGCACTTCTGGAGAAGGGAGTTATCAAAATATTCCATCACTTACTTTGGTAGAGTTTTCAAGTGATTCTCTCTTAGCTCCAAAATTCTCAACTTGACAAGTCTAGAAATAGTGATATTAAAAAATATATATAATTAGCTCCATCAAAGAATTCATTCAAGAATTTATAGGAAACATTTTAAACTACTTATTTCAACGGACAGAAATACAAAAGAGAGCCTACTTAATGTTTAATAATGAAATGCCCAGATATTGTTGCTTTGACTATAATACGAAATTGATTCAGAACCATATAGATTCACGTTTGCATTATGCTGTTTTTATTTCCTTCTCTGGACTCCTCTGAAGAACAATTACGTGAATCAGTTGTCCAAAATAAGTTATTTTTTGGTCCACTCAAACAAGGCAAACACCATAAGTTAATTTATCTCAAATGTTTCCAGATCTATTGCAGGGTAAAAAGCAACCGTTGCACAGCTCACCACGTCCTCTGGCGCTGTTACAGTGTGGACCTCTGCAGCTCCACAGGGGCAGAGATACCTTTGCTCCAAGGATCTCCATCCAATTTAATGTATTTTAAGCAGAAGCCGAACATATGCTTAAATGCTTGAACTAGTAGGAACCAGAACCTGCGTACAGCAGTACTCACATTTCAGAACCATTGTGCAAACACTACCTGGCAGCATGACTTAAACCACAACTGAATTTTGAGTAGTTGCATGAAGGAGGGTGGAAACGCTGCTCATTCCCTTCCCAGTGGAATGGAGGGAGAAGGAAACTGGTGTTTCTGCTGAACTCACACACATGGCTCCTACCGCTCTTTTAAATGATCAAAGCAAATTGTGCCAATTCTGCAGTGGAGGGCTCCTTCTGGTTTATGCTTACCTATCTTTTTGGCTCAGTTTCTACTGCATTTATTTTTAATCTCATCTACATCTGTCTGCTCTACTGTCTTTTGCAAATCTCTCCTGTTCTTGCTTCCTTATTTTTGCTTTGGTTACTCAACCATGCTAAGTCTTTTCTGTCCTCCTGTCGGACTCACAGTGCGTTTTGTTTCAGTTCATTTTTCAATAGATATAGACCATATTGTTATTTTCTGTCCTTCCCACAATGTAATAGCACATTTGATCAAGGACAGGACTCTTCTTCATTTTCTATTTCTTCCCATACCTTCTTCCTAAACCACCAAATTGCATCACTTCATCATAAAATTCTTGCTGACATAAAATTCTCCCTAACAACAATCATTCATCAAAATAGGGCTGAGGAGGCAAAACCTGTATCTTCCTGTATTTTCTTTTAAATAAATACAGCTTTTAAACAGTCCTTTAAAACTAAACTGGGTTTACTTGAAATGGCAAGGTTTTTTTAGACTAATTCTTACCTTCCAAAGTTAGCTGGAAGAAACTCCAGAAAGGCATCGTTTAGATAGAGCTGGGTCAAGTTTACAAGTTGTGTGAAGCCATCTGGTAGCCTAAAAAATAGTTAAAAGCTTAATCCTGGTGCTCAAGTTGCTATGGAAATAATAACAATGTATGTTTATAAAAAGAAAGATGACATACACACACACTCTCTCTCTTTCTCACCTTGTTTTTCTACCCAGTTACTCAGGAATTTACTTACAGGTGATTTTTTTGCCTGTTTTCTTCTTTTGCCATCACCTGATGAAGTTCAAACTCCTGGTATATTTAAGCTACATCAGCCTTTTCCCCGCTCCAAGTTTAGGAGGCTTCCATTTTATTGGTTTTCTTTTGGTTTTGTTGGTTTTTTTCTAATCCTTCCAATGCCTTCATTACAACACAGATTTTCTGTGGCTATTGTTTCAAGATTCGGGCAGGAAAAATGATTGTCAAGATCCTGACCAGGATAAATGAGGACACAGCATGGCCCATTTCCCCTGCACATGAAGTGTCCACCCTCTGTGTTTAAAAGCCTGCAGTATATAGACTGCTTTGCCAAAGTTTCCTCTGCTGTGTGGAGAGACACTACATCTGTTGCGTAGTAAGGGACCTTTTTATAGCAACATCAACCTAGAAAAATGTCATCCTTACTTCTGGATTTGAAACAACCAGAAATTAATCTGAATTAACCTTGCAAATGAACTTGATATTGTGCCCTTACATGTTAGTTTACTTTGCATAAATTTTATACAAGCACAAGCTATCAATACTCACTTAGAGACTGGATTGACACTGGCTTCAACAACTGTTAAACACTTACAACATTTAATATTTTCTGGAAAATCTTGAATTCCTGAAAATATATTGAAAGAAGCATTACACAAACATGAAAAAAAAGAACAGCGTGTTTTCTTCATAATTAGTTCATTTGATATTTTTTACTGCTAATGCAGGATGCAACTATAAATTCTACTCAGAATTCAGCAATAAAATTTTAAAATATGTATTTGCAATATTACAGTCTACAGATAATACTTAAGCATCAAATAAATATATCACAACAGATAATATATCTTGAAATAAAAAATCCTGCTTTAATGATATATATGATCATCTGATACAGTTATAGCATAGAGTTACAGACTTCACTTGCACTAACTAGCAGTTGTGCCTCTTCTGATCTGCCCACCTATCCGTTCTTAGTCTCCCTTTCTTCTCTGGAGTCCATACGTATAATCCAGAAAGTCTCTAGGTTTACACTGGTAACAACCCTGCCCAGAGTGCCCAGGTTGCAGTTTCAAAAGGCAGGCACTTGAGCACAGACATGCAAGCACTGCTGGGCACGTGGTTACGTAACTGTAACCCTGATGACACATCAGGTTAGTCACTAGCAATGTCAATGCGGGTAGCTGCTCACCTGCAGCTCTATGTGCTGATGAACATGAATGCATCCGAGAGCCCCCTGAGCCATTCCAGCAAGCGGAGCGGTTCCTCCCAGCGCCCTGGGAACCGCACACACACGCGCACACGGGAGGGACCTACCCAGCCTGCTCGCAAGGGCCACACAGCAAAGCATTGCATTGAGCCAAAAAATACAGACTTTTGCAGAGCAGAAGTTACTGCAGTTTATTGCAGCCATTGCAATTCTTTAGAACATGTATACTTGTGATCTCTTACCATTTTTACTGATATCGAGTTCTCTGAGATTAACTAAGCTAGCAATAGTGGTTGGCAGACTCGAAAGGTCATTGTCAGGTATACTCAGCTTGCGTAAAGCTTGACAGTTGAACAGTTGCTGTAATACAAAAAAAATACTTCACAGCATTTCTGGAAAAAAGTTAGATTCATTATTTATACACAAAGGCAATCAATAACACAAAATTATCTTCACTACACAAAAATCCAACAATCAAAAAGAAAAAAATTAATGAGACTATTTGAGAAAGATTTTCTAAAAGGTTGAACAGTATTTTAAACAGGAATAACACAAACTACAAGAATAACTAGCACAGGTGATTGGTTGTTGAACAGTTCAGAAACTGGAATTTTCTGTTAAAAGTTGCATACATAATGTACCTAGCATTTTGTAGGAACATGCTATTTCATGAAATGTCCCATATAAAAAAAGAACTTTTAGCGGTTTGTGGTAAGGTAAAATATTTGTTTGCATAAATTAATCTAATTGTTCATTAGATTTTAGGATTTCCTGATTCTGTGCAGATAAAATTTGCTACCATCAAGAAACAAAGTATTATGACATTATTGAAATAAGACATCCTCTACATCCTACCAAAATTCTGGAGTTTTGATTCCAGTGTTTTATTCTAATTCGCATTTTCAAGAATTTCCAATTCAGTTTCTAATTCAAACGCAACCCACGCACGGGCCCCAAACAGCTCGGTGGGCCCCAGGGAAGAACCATTTCCCCTTGCAGGCCCCCAAAAGATGCTCCCAAGCATTAGTGCTCTGTTTAGGGCAGACTTTGTTGCTCATGTTCATTCAGACTTCTCTAGTAGAACAAAGTCTCTATACTCCCTGGCAGGATATTGAATGATTTTTTATCATTCGATCGCCTGCTGAAGGAAATAAAGAAATCCGCTAAGTATCTACAAAAATTAATACACAAATGGTGTACAAATGCCAAGTCTGCACTACACTTTCTCCCGCAGCAGGCGACCACCTCAGAAATGTGACAGAGAACAACTTCCAGGGGGGTCTGCAGTTCCCACTCGGGAACAGGAACACGCAGAGGCCCCGCACACCCTGCAAGGCCAAACTCCTTCGCTCAAGGACAACGATGATTAAGAGAAAACTCAAGAGAGGCGGCAGAACCGGCGAAGACAGACAGACAATCGCAGAGGCCCCGCACACCCTGCAAGGCCAAACTCCCCCGCTCAAGGACAACGATAACTTAGAGAAAACTCTCAAGAGGGGCTGCAGAACCGGCGAAGACAGACAGACAA